>JANHZU010001318.1:19527-30508 GCA_032468055.1 Acrochordus granulatus
AGCACTGATTGAATACTAATCTTTGCATTTTTCAATTGGCCAATGAACGGATCTCTGATTTGCTCCTGGTAACCTCTGCCTGTTTTCAGCATATCAATATCAGCTGAAATGAAGATTTGTGCAGCTCAATTTCAAAGTGACTTGTGAAAGATTAGGGTGGAGAAATGTTGATACTGGGAAAGGTATAAATAGTTGTATAAAAGGGAAGATCAGTAGATCTTGCATTTACCTGTCAATGCATTATTCTCACACGCTTTTCCACTGAATGGGAAGGGAGACTCAGTGTTATGATTCCCGAGAGAGTAGCTAACAAGAGCAAGGAATTCTAGCTGCAATCACAGTGCTGGGCTGGTCTCTTGGAAGCAGCCTTTGGGAAATGCCGCAGACAATTTCTTTCACTTGCAATTAATTCAGATGCTTGGTTCATATTCTAAGGAGATAGTAGGTTGACAGCTGTCAAATATTTGAAAGACAATAGAAATAATTGTTTTCTTAACTATTGCTTATTTAATACATCTAGGACAAGATTTTAAGATTTAAATTACTAAGATTTAAATATAAGATTTAAATTAGAGTCAACACAAGGACGTTGACTCTGATACAGCATCTCTCAGTATACTTGCAAAACAACAGTAAATAAAATAATAACAAACAAGTAAACAAAGTTAGATATTCAACAGTAAAGTATGTATCCAAAGTATGCTGCCAGTAGAAAGGGAATATTATAAACTGTAGAATTAGAAGCACAGTCTATTGATAAGTATGTATACACATTAGCCAATACTTCTGGGTTAATTTAGAGTTCTTTGTACTTTGTGTCCTGTCATACAGCATGAGTTAATTATTCAGCTGAATCATGCACAGGGGAAAAAACTATCCCTGCGTCTGGTTGCTTTGGTAATATGCAATATCCTATTGCACTGTCCAAAGGGAAGAGGTTTAAACAAATTGTGTGCAGAATGAGAAGGGCCTGCAGATATCTTCTCCGCCCTTTTCTTGACCCTCTCAATATACAGGTCCTCCATGGAGGGCAGGCTGGCTGCAATTATTCTTTTTGCAGTCCTGGCTGTTTGTTGGAGTCTGTACCTGTTCTGCATGGTTGCTGCACTGAACCAGACAGTTACAGATGTACAAAGGACAGACTCAGTAATTCCTCTGGAGAAGCAGCTCTTGAGGCAGGTTGAACTTCTTGAGAAGTATATCCTCTGTTGTGCCTTCTTAATAATGGTGCTAATGTTAGCTATCCATTTCACATCTTGGGAGATTATAGAGCCCAGAAACTTGAAGGACTGTACTGCTGATATTATGTTGCTGAGTATTGTAAGAGGGAGTGAAATAGGAGGACTCTTCCTAAAATCAATTGTCATCTCCACAGTTTTGAGTATATTCAGCTCTAAGTTGTTTTGACTGCACCACAGAGCCAGTTATTTAACTTTCCTTCTGTACGCAGGCTCATCACCATCTCCCATGAATCCAATGATTGTTGGTCATTTGCAACTTCAGAACTTTGACAGAGGGGTCCCTAGAGGTGCAGTCATTGGTGCAGAGGGAAAAAAGTAGCAGAGAGAGCACACATCCCTGAGGAGCACAAGTCATTTGAATTAACTGTATCAAATCTTTTAACTTCAAACTCATGCAATGACTTGAATAAGATTGGAGCCATTCTACATATCTGTAGTTACTACTGTGATAGAAAGAAAGAAAGAAAGAAAGAAAGAAAGAAAGAAAGAAAGAAAGAAAGAAAGAAAGAAAGAAGACTTTTTTAAGAATATCAGAGAAATTCTGATCTTGTAATTTCACTGGAGAAACCAACATATATGATTTAGAGTGGGAACTGTAGGTCTGGAGCCCTGAAACCACTTACTAAGGCTGTAAATTTAATTTAAACCTACACTCAAGGTAATGACTCAGTAAATCTTTCAATAAGTGTCTTCACTAGCTGTCTGACTGGCCTAAAATAAGACTGCCTTTTCCTGGGTTAATGAAGACATTGTGATAAATGGGCAAATATAACATCACCTTCTTTACTGTAGGATCAGCAAACAATGACCATCAAGACTTAGAAATATATTTTTCTCTATGGATCCAGACAAATAATGTATGCTTCTTTTATTAACACAGAGCTAGCTTACATATTCAGATTAATCTAAGCCTCAACTGAGGCTGAACCAAGAATATGTTGAAGCCAGCAGATTCAACCCTTCTTTGCTGAGTCATCAGCAAACGTCCTTGTGTTGGCTAATAAAATGTGCTTTACATTATGAACAGGAATGTAAATTTTGCTTTGTCATGTATCAAGTGCTGTTCTCCTCTATTCACAGATATCCAGCTTAGTTTTTGGAGTTACCATCACAAAATTAAGGTTGTTGGTATTTTTCACGTGCTTTGTTTATCTTAACAAAGCAATGTTTTCTCTCTCAACAGCTTGTTGTATTTTATTGTTTGTTTTATTCCATATAATTATGGAATTTGATTATCCAAATATAATTCTACACAGTTTGGATCGAGGGTCTGAAATAGAACATTTGTAAACTGTACAATATACGGATGTTTAGATCTATTTATATAATGAAAACTTTTCATTCTATAGAGAGTCATTTTGGTGTCAAGTTAAAGGCATCAGTCTACGAACTGGGAGACCCTGAATTATAGTCCTGCTTGAGATGTGAGACTGGCTGGGTGACTTTGAGCCAGTTAATGTCTTTCAGAGTGCAAAAAATGGTGCCAAGAAAACTTCAGGAACTTGTCCAGACAGCTGTCAGGAGTCAAGATGGACTTGATAACCTAAAGCAAACCAATATGCAAGAGCAATACCACCATCATAAATGAAAATGGCAGTGAACTTAACTGATAAGAGCAGCCGATAGGTAAAGAGACAGTTTTACATTTTTTAAAAAAGAAATATCTCATGGCCAAAATATTTTAAGGAAGGAAGAAACTCATATATTATGAGCAGAGTCATGGATGAATATTCAAGCTGAGAGTGGCATCTGGTTCCTGGTAGTCTTCCATCTGGTGAGCTAAAACCAAATTTATTGATCTTCAGCAACCCATCTCTTTCATGAACTTAGTTCATGACCAATAATTCACAAAGTGTGATGCCCCAAACCCCTTCTTTGGGGTTCTTCAAAATCCATGAAGATCATATCAGCAAAATGTGGTTGCAAACACCTGAAATGCAGATATATGATTTCTCCCCATCGGTCAAAGAAAGAAATGAAGATATTAAGGCTTTGGGTAGAATCAATACACCAAAAATCATTTATCAGCCCATGAGCCCATAAACATGAGTTCTAATCCTCCCCACTAACATAATTACTTTTTCATGTGGCCCTGTACCCTATATTTACTGACTTTTTAAGGAGGTGTAATTAATGGCATTGATCATTCTGGGTGTAAACCATTCCCTATCCATACCAGCCTTAGAAAGAAGATTTTCTCTACCTTGACAACTTTAAGATACCTGGTCTTCAACTTCCAGAATTCCCCAGCCAGCATAGACTAAAATAATTGTGTGATCACAGTTGTTCAGAAAGCTTAAGAGCCTAGACTGTTAATAATATCAAGACTGTCCAGAAAGAAAAATCTGACTGTGCTTTTTGTAAAAAGACAAATCCAGCACAGATGCATCAGACCCTTATCAACTGGTGATACATCTAAGTAGTCACAGCCGAAAGCAAGCTGGCTATCATTAAAACTGTAGGCAGAAACAGATGTTAAATTGGGTGAACAACAGCCTTTTCTCTCTAATTAAATTAATTGCAGTGTTACCTGTCTGGACTTAAAAAAATCTGGAGAACTATTGCAACTGCCAGAAATGGCAGAGTATGTGTCTGTGTGCATGGGAAGTGAGTACATAAAATACTTTCCATAGCTTTCTTTGGAGCATTTTTCTTTTTGTTCTATTGAAGGTCATTTCCAATTTTATTTCTTTCATGATTTGAAGAATTAATGGCTCTTTTCTACACAAGCTGCAACTTGTTTCGAATTGTCATCTTTCACAAGTTTTGTTTTTTTAATTTTCAGGCAGCAATAATCCTTAAACACACATACCATAAAAACCATTACCACCAACACAGAAACTATAAGGTATTCCAAAATTACATGAAAACTCCTGAATACAGAATTAATGAAAAAAGCTAGAACTGAGACTTAAGCTTTTTGGTAGATCATGGAGATTTTTCTCTAGTAAAGCAGATTAAGATTAATTGCTGGGAACAATAGAATTAAAATTGCATAGAAGGAAATAAAATTGAAAACCATTTTGATTAGGTTATGAAAATGAGTCAAAACTAGCAGAATAAACTTTAATAATAAGTATAACGTTCATGTGTGTATGTGTGTTTGTGTCTGTGTGTATATATATATATATATACTATGTGTAAAAAGTTTTAACTTTTTAAAAAACTTTTAAAAAACCATTTTCCTAAATGGTTCCTTTCAATGATCTGAGCCTATCACACATCATATTTCTTTGATTTTGGCTTTCCATATTAAGTAAATCTTTGTGGTATGTAGACTAAAGTTTATTGCTTAATGTTACATCTTAGCTTTTGTGGCATGTTCAGTAGAGCATATCAAACCAAACCATGTTTTGGGAATAATAGGTGGAAATAAGATCTATCAAAGGTAAGCTGAAAGAGATGCTTCATTTTGGAAGCAGGGAATTCAAATTTGTCTTCTTCTGGCTAATTAAAAAAATTAGAAACTCTACCACAAACAGAATATGTAGAAGTAACAGCAAGAGATGTTCATATAAAAGGCACATATGATTGGTGGAAATTCATCCTTATCCATTCTACCATAGCCAATATGAAGAGAGAACAAATAGGTTTGAGCATGAAAAGAGACTAGAATTGCTACAGGAATAAGACTGATTCAGAAAAAAGAAGTCTAGGTTTATACATTGTTTTA
Organism: Acrochordus granulatus; assembly: GCA_032468055.1. Classification (NCBI taxonomy): domain Eukaryota; kingdom Metazoa; phylum Chordata; class Lepidosauria; order Squamata; family Acrochordidae; genus Acrochordus; species Acrochordus granulatus. The sequence continues at coordinate 24,442 of JANHZU010001318.1, forward strand.
GACAAGACAATGGTTTGTTTGCAGTATGTATAAACTAAATGTAATTTGTTACAATGGACTATTATTTTAAAATCTACACTATTATTTTAAAAAGGTCACTTTCAGTGGAGTATCAGACTATCAATTATCACAAGCCATGATAGCTTGATATTAATTCTAAATAAATCTATATTATAGATATAAAGGACTATATGCTTTTTGATGCAACTTGCTGGAGAACATGAATAGCAGATGGCATATTTCAATAACTTACTTATGGGCTGATCGCTCATTGCAAAAGAAGGCTGAACTAGACCAGCCTTTGTCTGATCCAAGGATTTTCTCATGTTCTTTTTTTTTCAGATTTTACAAGTAAATGTTTTCTGGGATACCAATCGTCCCCGGAGATCATTTATTGTGGAATCTATGGATTTGGGAATGCTCAAGGAAAGCTTATGCTAAATCTCCACTAAGCTTCTACCTGTCTATTTATGATTACAAATAGGCTTTCAGGGCAATGGGAAAATGGACATTTTGAAATGGTTGATGGGGCAAAGCTAAACTGCAACAGAGGATGGGAATCTTATTCTATCACAGCCTATTTTCAATTCCACTAGAGGGCAAAACTCTGGTGCAACTTGCATATCTATTTTCATCTTCTTAATTTGAAGCAAAAATTTTCTTAACATGAATTTTAAAAAAAACTCCTTTACTACTTCAAATTTGGTAAATGGTTAAAAAGTCTCTATTTTTAATAGCATAAAATCAATACCAAAATAGCTTTCTGTTATAGCTTCTGTATATGAATATCAAATAAATCTGAAAGAAAATGGCTTTCATTATTTCTCTTCCTGCTCCTTGTTTCTGATGTCTTCAGGCATTGCTAATTATCTCACCATTCCCCAAATTTACTCAGTTCCCAAAGGTTTTTGTCTTTCACCCTCTGTGTTATTGCTTTTTCTTAATAAGCTTTTCTTTCCTTTTTTTATTCTTGCCACTTTGCTACTTGAAAAAAAAACGTTATTTAAAAGCCAGACTTTTGGTGGCAGTTTTGATTCTGCAATCAAATCAGACTGGACAGACTGAATAACTGGTAATAGAAGTTAATTAAAGTGTCAGGGTTTTTTAGCATCAAGAAATGGTTTGTTCTGGCATGAATCTCAAGGTCTATTGACAAGTGCATCTAAAATATACTCTCATGTTTAGAAAAAATAAAAGGACATCCTAAAGAACAGGGGATGAGAAACTTAGAAGAAGGAGATTAAAGGAAAAGGTTTCCCTTTCAGTTGTTTCTAGAGGGCAATGCTCATCTCTGATTCACAGCCGAGGGAACCAGCATCATCCGAAGACACTTCCTGGTCATGTGGCCAGCAAGACTATATGCCAAGGTGCATGGATGCTGCTACTTTTCCACTGAAGGTGGTACCTATTCATCCACTTGCATTTTGCAAGCTTTTGAACTGCTGGGTTGGCAGGAGCTGAAGCAAGTAATGGGAGCTCACCCCATTACGCAACAGTGCTTAGGTCTTGGACTCAAGCGGCCGACCTTCTAGCTGACATGCCCAGTGACTTAACTGTTCAGCCACCGCGTGCCCTCTATATAACAACAACAACAGCATTTTTTTTAATAAGGAGAAAAACGAATTGTTTCACGTGATGCCTTTCATGAAGGACAGACAATGGAGTAAGCTCAATTAACAGAGTTAAAAGGTTAGTCCATTTTGCTCAACTTGGTCTACATCAGTATTTTTCAAACTTGACCATTTTAAGATGTGTGGACTTCAACTTTAATTGTTTTAATGGGTTTGTTTTATTTTTATTTTTAAGTGTTTTTCACTGTTTGTTTTTAGTGTTGTTAGCTGCTGAGAGTCTCCGGATTTTGGCGGCATATGAATTTAATTAAAAAAAAACTAAGCATGCAGGCTGGGAAATTTTGCAAGTTAAGTCCACACATCTTAAAATTGTCAGTTTGGAAAACACCAGACTACATCATCCTTTCCCAATCTGACACAACATTGGGATGGCAACTTCTAGTTTTCCTCATTACCATGCACTCCAAAACTCGCAAAGAGTATTGAGTTGAAGAAAGTTGATCTGCACAGTCCTGCAATGATTTTGCTAGGATTTCCAGCCATCATCTGTTGATGCTTGGGGTTGAATTAGAATTCTAGCCATTTCTAAAGGACATCTCCCCCTAACACTACTTTCATCTCATCCCCAGTACATCAAAGAGGCAATTTACAATTGTTTAAAAGTAATGCATTCTTCATGGGCATGGTCTGAAAGCCTTCATCTGTAATGCTGGAGATGTCACATTCAGGGAATGGGAATCACCCAACACTTATTGGCCAGTTGAGGCTAGAGGGAGTCTGCATCTTCCTCCCCAATCGTTTGGCATTGTCCTCCATGATCATTTGGTTTAGGTTGCTTTTTCTAAGACACCTGAAACATCTCTCAGGTATTATATACACACAGGCTTTTGGTGAACTCAGTTTCACCACTCTTGAAAGTCTTTAAAAAGTACTGGTATCTTGTATAGGTAAATGCTAAGGGCAGTAAAATGAAGAAATTGACTAGAGAAATTGATAAGAGTTATAGCTTATCTGTTGTGTTCCAACCTCAAAACCTTGGTCACCTCTACTAATAAATAAATATGGTTCTTTCCCAATTAAAATCTATTTAACCCTTTCCAACATTTTTGGCTTTAAATGGAAAAAGAAGAATAAGGACATGGCTTTCATCTTTTCATCTCAACTTTTTTGATTGCAGAAGGATATATGATTTATCAAAATTGTGCTCTCACAGGCTCCAGACATTTGCCCCTGAAATTTATAGGCAGCCATTCTCTCCTTACTCAATGATTCTTTTTCTTTCAATTCACACCTGCCACTCCACTTCCATACCTGTCAAGACAGTTTTTGGTCTTTTTTTCAAACAGCAGATTAGCGTTCAGAAATGCTGATTTCTGAAATGGTGCCATTTTGGAACAGCAGCAAACCCTTGACAAAAGGAGTCTTGCTTTCAGCTGAACCTCAGTCTCCCTATGAATGCCCTCATAGCAACATGCTTGTGCAAAAAGAGAGCAAAGTTTTGGCAGATGACTGTACCTATTGCTCCAGCTACTTTCAAAATGTGCTTCCTTCTCCAGCTCCCATTACAGAAAGCAATTTGTAGATACTTTTCCAATTAGCTGGCAATGTTTGGTGAGAATGAAATGAAGCCAAGGGGCTCCACCAAATGATTTCTTTGTCTTTCATTAAAACCTGAAAGGACAGCACCAAGCTTTTGCCTCATTCTTGCAGCAGAATATTGCTCAGCAAAGAAGGCAGTGCAAAGAATGCCAACTTTTTTGCAGCCTCAACAACATAAAGAAAGTCCTAATGTGTCTAGGACAAGGTTTCTCAACCTCAGCAACATTAAGATGTGCGGACTTTACCTCCCAGAATTCCCTGTGTTGCCTGGGGAAAGCTGGGAGTTTAAATCTTAAAGTCACTGAGGTTGAAAAATTGGTTTGAGGAGGCCAGAAAATGTGGCAAATTTAAAGAGGAATTAAACTGAAGCCTCTTGGGAACATCTCCTGGAGGATATAAGCAAAGACAATTATGGCTATATTCTTTGAAAACAAAACAAAGCAAAACAAAAAGCTCTCAACAATCCTACTGAGAAATTCCTTCCATTCAGATAAAGGCTTGCCCTATTGAAAAAAAGTGTTCTACCTCAAAAGCCATCCAGCTCTTAAAAGCACAGGAGCAAAAGGATGTTAAAAATATCTTGGGGAACTCAGACTTGGAGAATATATAGCAAAAGTAATGGTATATATACCCAACAAAAGTTTAACTAAGTTTAAGCAAGAATGGTTACCATACATACGTCATGCAGCATGGCAAATATAATCATGTACAAACTGTTTTTAAGGGGGCTTACATGCTTATAAATATTGCAAATTAGCAAATGTATAAAAGGGGAGAAGTCAGAAATTCAGCAGCTTTTTTTCCTTTTACATTTATTATTCTATTTTTGCCTTTTTATTTAGTTTTTTAAATTCACTAAACTTGTTTTGTTCATTGATTTTTCTTTTATTAACTTGCACAAAATCACATGCAGTAGATCCATATTCATACACTCACCATGCACACACCATGCAACAACACAGTGGATATTTTAATATCAAGTATTTTGGGGTAAGACCAAAACATTTATTACAAAAGAAATACCTTGATGCATCCTCTTCCTTCACCATTTCATTTCCAATGTTATATTTAATTTTGGAGAAAAGTCAAATAATTATAATGCTTGTAATACCCATTTTTTTCCTCCTCTTTATAGTCTAAGTCCTCTAAGGCACCTAAATAAAAGAATATTAAGAAACTAAGTTTAATAATAAATATTATTATATTGAAATAACATATTGTACCAAAACTGCTAAGATGGAGCAAGAGATGGTCTATATGGCTAGATTTAATAATATGTGAAAGATTGAATTAGTTCTCTGTTAATATTTGATGGACATATTTCTAGTTTCTACAAATGTCACTATTCTGTGTTGGGTTTTTTTTTTATTAGCACTGTTATATTTTTGGTTGTACTTCATCACATCCTCTGGTTGTTATTCTTGCCCATAATATTCAGGTAGAAATTATGTTCTGGAAATTCTTAAAGATCTAGTTTTTCTGCCAAGCCATGTGGTTGAATAGTTGTGGAGCCATTACTGGTTGTTTCATATGTGGTTTGTTGAAATGCATAGCTGCTTCTTTTTAATGTTGTTGTTGTTGTTGTTATGAATTTTTAAATATAAGCCATCCAAAGTCATTCTGGAGTTGAGCAGCCTCTAAATCAAGTAAATAAATAAAAAATAAATAAACCAACTGCTACATAATGAAAGAGATATGGGATTTATGTTCTGAAAACTGGGAAGAGGAAAAGAAAATCAGGGAATCACTCCATTGTTCTTGAGTGTGGTGGATAGTCAAAACAAATCCTTGCAAAGACATAAATTAGACCCTTAATTAATCTTGCACTCAACTTTCTGGCAATGGATTTGTTTGGATATATTCAAATTCCCATGCAATGAGTTTCCTCAAGAATTCATGCTTACAGATTTGAAGGAGCTCCTAACAAGGTTCTGCGTAAGTTCTTTTTGTGACAGCTGTAGGGAGCATCTGGTGGAGTGAACACACAGTGAACAGCTCCTGCGCCAGGGGAAAATTGAGCCCCCTGCCATCATGAGCATTCTGCTTTATGTTTTTCCCCACACACTGTGTAATTACAGGTATCAACAAGCTGCTCATGAGTTTGAGCTTGTTTTTGATCAAATCAATATTCCACACAAGGGACTGAACTTGATGAGGAGGCAGAGAGAGACAGAATATATTTCATATAGTTTTGCAGTCTTGAATTGAATAGTAGATTATTTAAAGACAACTGTAAGACGTCTTTAAATAATCTACTATTCAATTCTGTAAGACATCCAAAAATGGAAACTGGAACTCTTGAAGAAAGTTGAAGATAGATGACCTGGTCATAGATTTTGTACTTAAGATTGGCTGAGCACAGTGGCTAGCAACATTCTTCCCATAGCTTTCCCTGTTCCTTGGTAATTTTCCCTTTCTGCATTGTTGTCACAGACATGCATCAAACCACCTTCAGATGCATGTGCAGTTGTACCTGGTTCCTTGTCAGGAAAGTTCCATACAACTTTGCAAGCTAAGGTTAAGGTTTAGCTAGACCCAGTCTGCCTCCCATTCCATGAAGTCAGTTGACTAAATTACTTTATAATCACAATTCACACTTCACTAGTAGGTATTGTATACTTATGTCTACACCAAGGGTATCTGCAGAGGATAGTTAAAAAATATCAAGATGGAAGCACTGCATCCTGCATCATCCACAACTGTTGGCTGCTTTCCCCTCTTTCTACCAACTGTCTTTGCTGTTCTAAACTTCTGGACAGCTTTGTCCAAGAAGGAAAGCCTCTAAAATATTGTCAGGCATGCACATTTTTGGTAGACTTAATTTATTTTGTCCCTTTTTTATCTTGTGTTTCTTCCAGAGCTCAGACATTACTGCAGCTGAAGTGTGATGGGTGGGC
>JANHZU010001318.1:44536-56722 GCA_032468055.1 Acrochordus granulatus
AGCCTTTTGGATTAAAGGCGAAACGTCTTCGACTTGAGAAAAATCCAGTCCAGATGCCTGTTTTTTAAACTTTATACAACATGTGAGCAAATAAATGAAGATGATATCAGAGACAATGGCTAGTAGTCACATCCTGGTAACTCCTTCTTACTATTTCTTTTAAGCATGAGCTCCATTTAACAGGAATGTACAGACTAAAATTCATAGTGTAAAATCTTGAAATTCCTTACAAGGACTACAATCTAAGTAACCTCCCCCACAGACACACAGAAACACATACACACAGAAACACAAATTGTTTGTGCCAAAGTTGGACATAAGTGAGATCTAATAGATCTTAGAGGTCTAAGAGAGGGAAGGATTTGAGTTAGATAGGAAAGGGTTGGCTTTCCAATTATTTAACATTAATAGGAACAGCCCAGGCAACCTTATATAAATCAAACTGCTGAAAAGAAGATTATTTTAGATAGCCAGATGTGATTTGTGTGGATAGACTGTGAGCTGTCATTTCAGAACAAAAAATCAAAAATTTCATGGATTCTACCTGCATATATTCTGGCTAACTTTCCATTTCTAACAAAATGTCAGATAGATCCTGCAACTCAGGGAAACCTATTCTTCATTTAAAATGGAATCATACACACATTTGGTATAAATAGCGCTGAATTCCATTGGACTTCAGTAAGTATGCAGCAGTTAATTAGGTAGTCCGTTGTTTCTTCAACTTGCCTGCAAAGATGGCATTTGCTGTCTGCTTATTATTATTTGGATTTTTTATATTTTAATTATTTTTTAAACAAAGATAAAAGCTAACGAGAACTAATATAAAGAAGAGAAAGAATAGGCAAAAGAAAATAAACCAAGCGTATGAAAAGAAATAATGAAAAGAAATAGAAAGAAGTAGCTTCTTACTTTCTTTACAACAGAATATATTTTATATTGTTGTAAATATATATAAAAATATGTAAATATTTTAAATATATATTGTTGTACATGAATGTACAAATAGAATATACTTTATACTGTTTATTGATGTTTCAAGAATACTGAAAACTGCTGTACCAGAATTAAATTCCTTGCTTGTCTAACCATGCTTGGCCAATAAAGTGCGTATCTGAGTATCTGAGTACAGTTATAAGTACAAATACAAAATTACCTCTCACTTTATGGTTATTAACAAGAACCTTCTCTTTTTTCTACAATCTACATTTTCTAATCATCGACACCACAAATCATAAGTTCATGTTTTTCTATTTGATGCAAGAAGTCTATTGTTTAAGAGGTTTCCACTCAGTAATAAATGTAGATATTTTATTTTCTCAAATCAAGGAATTTAATTTAACCATCTCTGCAAGTTCCATCATCTTCACCAATTGTTAGTTTTTGGTTTCTGTGCTCATTATATTTTCTCTGTTTTGCTTTAAGCTTTATGTCCTTTCCTTTGCTGTCTGTGTCTTTGTCTCATGTTATTCATTTGAAGTGGACATTAAACCAGTGTTGACATCTAACGTCGTTTCTTATTATGTTAGAATCCCTAATCAGTAAATAAAGCCCTGGGGACATGACATCACTTTTCTAAAGTTCTGGAAATGGCACAGCAAGATTTATTCTGTTCAGCGTGAGATTTCCCAGGTTTTTGTCATTGTGATTAAAATTATTTTACTAAGATAGATAAATGTTCATATCCATGAAAGTATGCATATAAAATTGAGTTCTATTGATCTCAAATCAAATCCCATCATCTACACATATCAATGAAGAATCACCTTTCAATGAGAGGAAATGACGAGGTTTACATATTGCCTTCTGCTATGGCTTGTTATAATCATGGTTTGTGGAAAACATAAATCCAGGACTTTTTAATGGCTTGTTAGATAACTCATAGTAGTTGAACATGAAAAATTAAATTGTCATGAGCTCATTCTTGGATAATGCTAAAACCAAACAATTCATATAATGGCTCAGTGTGATTTGTGAATTCAGCCAATGATTACTTATAGTTATTACAACATACTGTATTAGCTATAGTTATAATCCAAAGCAAGTTTTAAATTTTGCATGGACTTCTTGGTTTAGATCCTATTTACTTAGTGCCTCAGTCTTCTGAGATAGACCAACAAATACAACCATGATTGTCTAGTAGACAACATAGCAGTCTATAGTTGGCAGTGACTAATTTTGATTTGTCATCAGTTGTACAGTGTTGTTTCTAGTTAGAAGACAAAAAATGTGCAAAGCTGGAAGAAATGAAAAGTGTCTTTTGTCACCTTGAAAAAGGACTGAGGTGTGAAACAGTTCTTAAACATTTTGGGATTATTCCTTCATCTGACTTTGATTATTGGCATATATTTTCTCATACTTGATTTGATCAATATCATGACAATAATGATTCAGAACAAGACGAACATACACTAGATATATTTAGAATATACAAATAGCATTATAAAGAGGTTTTGGAAGCATGAAGGGTTTAGTCTCATAGAATTATCAGTAACAAATCTTGCTTTTGTTTGTTCTTTCATGTATCAAAAAGCATTTGACTTTTTCCCATTACAAAGAAGTATTGACCTAGCATTAATGATGTGGCCTTAGTTTAGGGTTTATGTTGTTGTAGAAAAATAATTATCCTAGTATACAGAATACGCCTTTTTCAGTAATAAAAAATTGCCAGGAAGACCCTGTCAATTGTATCTTCTACGAATGAATGGCTAGTCATTAAAAATAACACAACAAGGTTCTGTGACCTCAGAGAAATTATTTTCTTTTTACCTCTTTGAAAGATCCTTTAGTTTTCAGGAGGCTGAATATAATATAGGATGGTATGCAGATCATAGAGGACAATGCCAACAACCATCCCACAGCAGTTCCCCATGGAGGATATTCATAAACATTGTTGTATTTGAGTGGTTGGTATCTAATGAGTGAAAACAGGAAGGTAGCCTGAGGATGACAAGAACAGACAGCATGACAGCTATGCAGCAGTAAACAAAAAACATCTATAAGAGATAATTAAAAAGAAGAAAAAGTACATAAAATCAAGGTCTTTCAGCATGACCTTTTCCAGCTTAGGCAAACAGAGTCGACATAAACTCCAGACATGTCAGCAAAAATTGAAATGGTGGTTAGGATCTACTATCGCCTGCTAGTTTTAGCTCAGATTTGTTTTTTGGCTTTCCATTATTTTTGCTTTTTCCTCCAGAGAATATCACATTCATCATGTGTCTAAAAACAACTAAGTGAAAACAGAATCAGAGTAAATATTTTCCAGTGCTGACATTAGTGAGTAGATTTAGGATCAGAGACATAGCAAGCAGCAATGAAGGCTTTATTCATTATTTTACCCAAAGGCAAAAAATCATATTCTACCATTTTGTTTTTGTTTCCTTTCTATGTCATGCTATACTGTGCCATCTATTATGAGTGCTTTTATATTATTTCAATTGAGTGAATCCAAGTGATTTACGAAATAATCTATTTAAATATCCAGATCCTGTATGGTACAGGGAATCTGCAGTCCACAGATCTGAGGGGGCCTTGACATGTCCTGGGTACAGTAGCATCAACAGCTTCTATATTCTCCTGCTTGGAGCAGCAGTACTTTTTACCTCTGATCACTGCCTGATTGTGTTCAAACAGCTCTGTCTTTGTAAATGCTCCATATGGGACTAACATGATAGAACAGCTCCTTAATTCAAAGTCACCAGTCTGTTCTGCTCAGAACAGAATTCTGGTTTCAAAAATGCCTTTGGAGACTGAAGGAGAAATGTCCAAGAGCTCTCCAACGCATTTCTTAAAATGCAGAACTGGTTCTTGCCAATTATCAAGTGGCTGATCCAAGATAAAGGATGGTAATGTAAAAAATGTCCTCATCATTCCCAAATGGAATGGACCTGAAAAGGCAGGATTCCCTAGTGGAGAGGCTGAATGCCCTATGGTGCATGGAATGATTTTTTTCCATGGAGAAGAAAGGTGAGATGATTATTCTACCATTCTTACTTATGAAGACCTAGACATAGAATCCTCTGTCAGCTGAAACAGAAGCTGGGAACCATCACTTGAAACTACTGCTGAACTTGAGAAAGTGTTACCCAGATGAATGAATCTGGGCTAAGCTGAGAGGCTTCAATCCTGGAAGAGCTGCTCTCATCATCTATTTTTTTTAAAAAATATTATAATCATTGGCCAAAATTCTGTGTAAAACATCAAGCAGTGAACATGTAATAAACTAAATCATTAAAGGAGAAAAAATAGCTAATTATTTTGACAGAGAATAATCTATTAGAACTTAATTATACCTTGAGTTTCCTCACAGTTTTTTTAACAGTATTTTGAACTTTTTTGAAATTTCTTTGGCATTATCAGCTAATAAAATGTATACTGTATTCTCTTCCATGGTACAGCTGGAGTGAGGATATTAATTCAGAGTGCCATGTATGGTATCTTGGACAGCACAGCAGAACATGTTTGTTTTAATTCCACAACACTCTCCATACAGGGACAGATTTGGTTCTGGAAGGGAAGAACTATATTTTCCTTCCAAAACCCCTGCTGATTAGTCATTAAGCCTGGCAAGAATTAAAGCTGTACTGTGAGGAACAGGAAAAATTTTGTATAAATACAGTACTTAAGAATAGATAAAGGTCAATGTTAGAGTAGTGAAAAATTCTGCTGCTGTCCTTCTGTAAATCTAGATCACTTGTAAGGCTCTCTCAGATTGACCTAAGAATCACAAGAGGTCAAGTCTGAAGCTTTGTTGTAGGTCCATGAGGATTCAAACTTGATTTGCAAGGATTAACTCCATGTAATACTGAGCTTTCCTCACCAAATTAATTTTGGACACTATATCAGGTGGCAAATCCTGATGCAGGCTTCTACTGATACATAGCCTAGCCTATTTGCGATGCAGTGAGGGACATGATGCATTGCTCTTAAGAACCTAGATTGAACTCCCTCCAATTTTTTGATATCTTTATAGGTACAATTTCCATGCCATCAGATATCAGCTCAGCACTTTAGCTCTACAGTATAAAGTGTGATTGCAGTGGAAACATAATTATTTCCCTGGTTGCTGGAGAATCTAATTATTACACCAGAATTTTTTTCTGCATGAGGTGAAATGATTATAATTTTTTTGTTCTTTCCAGGTATTAGAATACTGTAAAACAATTCCCAAGATGTTAAATATTAAGGTATTTAAAGATTTTAATTTTCTCAATCAAACTGCCATTAGCTTTCCATTTATGGATAAATTTAGTTCATTGCTTTGTGGATATAACCAATTTTTATTTTTCTACAATTAATTCCTAATTTTTGGTCCCCACAATAGGCATTTGAAGCTTGTAAACTCTGATGAAGACCTACATCAAGATCCTCAAGAAGTTGACTTCATCATCTTAAAGAAAAACACTTTTGCTATCACTACAGGATGAAAATCATTTTTGTTTGGGGTCAGAGTTAAGGAGATTAAATAAAAAAGGGGCTAGAATACAACCTTGTTTAACTCCTCTTATGTTGAGAATTTGGCTTGAAACAACTCTGCTCACTGTACAACTGACATGTATCTAGGTATTCCTGTAGCATATCATAATTAATCTAATAAAACGGAGATCCATAGACATATTTAATAAATTCTACCACAATCTCCTTCTAGAGATCAAATCTTCAAATCTATAAAGGCAGCAACAAGGAAGCCTTGAGATCAAGAGGCATATTTTTCTGTTAGACGGTTTATAATAATGCAATGCTTCTTCTGCCTTGAAACCTGTTTCTTCGTCACCAAGACTTGCTCTTGTTCTAGCCAATCAGAGAGTTTCTCACATGGATGTTTGGCATCTGGTTTACTAAAATATTTAAGAGACCTGTTAGGTGGAAATTAGCAGGAGTAGACTTATTACCATTCTTAAGGATGCGGATTGCAATAATATCAATATCTGGGCATCTCAATACAGCAATCAATACATGTGAGGAGGAAGACCAACCAGGGGCACACCATTCTGCATTAACTTGTATAAGTTCTGCAAGAGTCAGATCTCCTCATTTGCTATTCCATTTTTTAAATGAGTTTGGAAGTTTCCAAGGGTGAAATTGGAGGCCTCCCAAAAAGGAACTTTAATACACTAAAAAGACTGCAAAATATTCAACCTATTTAATCGGCAAACAATTTAACTGATTTTTGGGCTTTATGCCTGGGCAATGGTTTGTGATGCTGAACTGCCAGAAAGCAGAGGGTTTTTTTTCTTTAATTGCTTGAAACAATTTTTTTTTTCACTTTTCTGTTTGTATTCTCAATATCTTGCCTTTGGATACATACAGAACCTGGCCTTGGGACAGTCTGTATGCCCCACTCCTGCTATGTGATTTAGATCCCGGAAGCTTGAAGGGCCATTTCCTCAAGATGAACCTGTAATTCACTCAGATAACCAAAAGGGATTATTCTATCTATCCTGTGATTATTAATGGTTCCCAGGTCATGATGTTGTAGATTTTTTTTTACACTGCACTGTATTCTGGAACTCCCAACCCTTATTACAGATAGGATCATGTTTTGATGTTTTATCCATCCATAAACCGTCTCCTTTATTTTGTGCTGTGCTATTTATTGATGTAAATATTTGACAAGGCTCTGGTCTTTAACCATCTCTCTTCCTGTAGATTCCTACCTTTAGCATCTAATTGTAAGCCGCTTGAGTAGCTCATGAGTTGTAAAAATTATGTATGTAATATTTAAACTAAATTAAAAATAGCAAACAAGAATTACTACAGTGAAAATTACCAACAAAAAGAATAATCAATGATTAATAGCAATAATAATAATTATGTAATGTTAGGCAAGAGAGATTAAAGAAGGACTTTTCCTTCTCTCCACAGTTATGTAAGTGTAGAAGACATAGTGAATGTACTTACCATGCAAATACCTGGTGTGAGATAGAGCCAACAGTACTTAATCAGGGGCCAGGGTTTGTAGCCAATCATATCCTCAATATTGTCATAAAAACGATCAGCTCCTTAACCATTATAAAAGAGAACTTATATAAATTTCATGCTGTCAGAAACCAGTAAAATACCAGAAAACAGCCACCCCTCTGGCCTGGAATTCAATTGTATATTTTCCCAAGGATATCAAAGCAATCTAAAACTTTCCGTAGGAATCTGCTAGCTTAAAACAATTTTCTCCAGTCTTTCAGTCTTTCTCAAGATTCTGGACTAGAATTCTTACCATTCCTTCAAAAAGCATTCAAATCAGTTCGATTCTGTTTATCCTAATCTCCAGCCATCAAGGGCAATGGAAGAGACACACTGTATTTGTCAGACATTGGGCAAATGTGAGATATTCTGAGTGATGGGAACTGTAGCCTCATATCAGCAGGCTGAGAAAGGCTGGTCCAAGGGATAAAGGGGCAATTTTTGTCAATTTCATGAATGACTGGAGGTTTAAACCAGGTCTCCCAGACACTATTAATATCATAATAATGATCATGTGTCAAGAAGCAAACAAAAGAGATGTTTTTCAAATTATTATATATATTCAAATGATGATGTCAGAAAAAATCATTATTGAGAAATTTATAGAAAATCTGTAGAAACCTTTCGTATTTATTTACTTTAACATCTGTATGCATGCATTTGGAACTCGTCTTTCCAAGAGTGACAATTATACTAAAATGCATATTTATAAAATTAAAAATAAATGAGAGAACATTATATTTTTTTATTGAAAAATTAGACTTGTAGCAATGGGATCTTATCTCTGTCAACCCAGTAATAAATGCCTGCTAATTTCAAGGAGACTTATGGCCATAAAAAGTATGAAAGCTTAATTATTATTCTCTGAGTCCCAGGTAATTTGGACTTCAACTCTTACAACCCTTTATCATGGGGGCAGCCATTCCTGTTGTATTGGTGGACCTTTCTCATTTGTATTTGTGAAGTGGCAGATATGGAAGCGGCTGATTTAGCAACAAAATGGTGGTCATTGCATCATCTGAAAAATGGTGCCATTGACCCAATTCCCAATGGTGGAAGAACTGAGAGAGGCAATTGGATAATTCAGGGAAGAAAAGAGCTGAAGATACCTTCCTGTTTCATCTGAGTCTTTTGGGGCAACATGCTGTAGGACAGCCATGTTGGTTTATGATGGCAAAAAACAAGAGTCAGATAGGACCTTTTCTGACTAAAACATTTTATGAAAAGGCAAAACTGTCATAAGCAACACAGAGGTTGTAGGTTCTAATCCTGCCTTAGCCATGAAAGCCAGTGGGGTAACCTTAAGCCAGTCACTCTCTCTCAGCATAATTGCTCACAGGATTGCTGTTGTGGGAAGAATAGGAGGAAGAAAGTGTGTTAAATCTGTCCACCGCGTTGAGTTGTTTATAAAAATAATAAAGGCAGGAATCAAATAAATACATTAAAAAATAAAAATAAGCTGAAGCTCAAGAGGTTAGAGCAGTAGCTAAATTGATGTAGGATTTAAATTGGGGGGAAAGGGAAAGAACGGAAAGGTAGGTCAGTTATGCAGACACAAGTTACTTGTGAGATAAATGGCGAGCACCTGATCAGTTATCCTTTGTGATATATTTAAAAAATCTCAACATTATTTTCTTTCTTTGGGGCCAACCTCTGTCATGCTATCTGGTGCTGAATGATTTATGGCCCCGTCAATAGTTTCTTTATATAACACAAAGGCAACACCTCCATCCCCATTGTCCTACAAAGACGTTCACTTTAAGACTCGATCCTTGAGAATTCTCCAGCCTGGCTTGGGAATTCTGGGAGCTGAAGTCCATAATCTTAAATTTTCCAAGGCTGAGAAATGGTGCTCCAGAGGTTCCTGCACTGTCATTTCCCCCATCCATCACTATTACCTAAGCTGTCAAAGACTGCTGCAACAGTCTGAAATGACCTGATCTTCTCCCGATCGCGGCAGCAGCAGGAGTGAGATCTCCCTCCTCTTGCTTTCCTCTAACCTGGCCAGCAAAAGAAAATCGCGTGTGTCTTCACGTTGCTCGTAAGTGCCAGAAGAGAATGAGTTGTACCCAGTTGCTAAGGCAACATGAGGATGCTTGCTCAGCTTCCAAAATTATGCTACCATTGAAAGGGAATATTCCCAGTTGTCTAGGCAACTGAGTTCCAAGGCTGTAGGACCATCCTGGAAGTTACGCAATCAGCTCTACACTTAAAGATCAAACAAACCTACAGAACTGGAGGTAACACAATGAATTACCCTAACATTCCGACTACTGACTGTTTCCTCCTTTAGATTTTCATTCCCAACAATACATGATAGTGAAATGATACACTTTTAGATTTTGGCTTCCAGTCTACAAAAACTGTGTGCTAAAAATGTGCTTAATTTTGTGAAAAGCAGGATTCCTCCCAACCTCTTCAGTCTTTGCAGGCTCTTCCCTTTTGGCAACTGCAACAACAACATCAAGCTGGCTGGAAACTAGAAGATCTTTCAGGGGAATAAATCAGAATGCAGTAAATCCTCACTTTTTAGCAACAACCATCTGCTGGACGGGCAGGGGAATCCTGCCAGACTGTGAGTATCTTCAAGGCTGGCAGTAGACAGGCCTAGAAACATGTGTCTTTATTCACGACATTTGCTATTGTGCTTCCTCGCATAAACAAAGAAGATCTGGGCTGTCAAATCAGGGACCCCAGGCATGAGTTTTTCGTACAAAACTGGGTTCCTTGTTAGGGGATGCGGGAGGGCAAGGGAGAACTGAAGGAAGTAAATATGACTGAAGTCAGGGAAATCTTGATAACTTCCAGATGCACTGTTTTGTGACAAAAATAACTATGAATGCTTTGCCTTGCAAGGATCCAGAAGAGCAATCATCACTCTTGATCAGTGTTTCTCAACTTTTGACTTTTTAAGATGCTTGGACTTCACACAGACATTCCAGCTGAGGAATTCTGGGAGCTGAAGTCCACACATCTTAAAATGGCCAAGGTTGAGAAACATGCTCCGAGTAAGTAGGAGTCTTTTTACCCAGTCATGCATGGGGCTGAACTAACTCTTCCTCTTTCTTTCTATATTGAAGGACTAGGTAAAGGTAAAGGAGACCCTGCCAATCGTGACCGACTCTAGGGTGCGGTGCTCATCCCTGTTTCTCAGACGAAGAGCCAGTGTTCATCCTGGGATGGCTCTGTGGTCATGTGGCTGGCATGACTGGACGCCTAAGGCGCATGGACACTGTTACCTTCCCGCTGGAAGGGGCGGTACCTATTCATCTACTTGCGCTCGTGCGCTTTCAAACAGCTAGGTGGGCGGGAGCTGGGGTGGAACAGCAGGCGCTTGCCCTGCTGCGCGGCAACACTGGGTCACGATCCCAGGCCACCGACCTTCCAGCTGGCAAGCCGAGCTCTTAACCACTTGCGCCACTGTGTCCCTTGAAGGACTACCTAAACCCAATCAATTGACCATTTCTCTTCCCTCCTCCTCTAAGTAAAAGAGTGAGCAGAAAAAGCTGAAAAAAGCTCCTCAATGACAAAATTATCATGTCAACCAAAAACATATCTCTCAAACAATGATTGATTAAGGTAGCCCAATTCCTTTTTCTTTGCCCACTTGCCTAATGGGAAAGAGGCTAGTCATAGAATGAAAAACAATCTCCTGCGATACTAGGCTTCCATCAGAACATGAATGAAGCCTCCACTCCAAAAATAGCAATGGGTAGCATGTTTGCATCTTGCCAGAAACACTGGATTGTTTTAATGGCTGACTGGATCGAACTTACTATAGGAAGAGGACCATTCTGGTCAAAAAGTAGGTTATAGCAGGAGACATTTTAGCCCAACTGCAAGAATATCTCTACAGAAACTAACCAATAATGGGTCTGTCCTGAAAATTCCAAAGTTCAAATCTAGAAGTACAATGAAGTGAGTATCCTATTCAGTCAGTAAAAAAATATAAACAGTAGACTAGATTTGCATCCTAGTTCTAAGTATAATGAAGCATTTAAGGCTTTCATGTAGCACGTATTTAAGATGCTTACAAACATTATTTAAATAGTGTGCTGAATCAAAGCAAAGCTCTATCAGGTTCTCAGCATTTGATTCCCACAATAGCCAACAGATGCTAAAGGGAAGCCCTCAGAGAGGACATGGATTCAATAACCTCTTGCTTTTTCCTCAGCAACTGAAATCAGCATCAGTTGCCTCGATGCTTTAGAAATCCAGAATCATCAGGACCAGAAATCTTTGCAGCTTTAGTCATCCAGAAATGAGAAAAATGTGAGTGCTGTTTGCCTTCGTTTTTCTTGCTCTAAAATGGCTTAGGTTTAGTACTTTCAATGTTTCATGTTTACCCTCTTTTCCTTGGTATTGTTTAATGAGTTATGTTGTGGTGTCTGCATCTAGAAGAGATGTAAAAGTATTTAAAAAAGCATTTCATCCAGGGGTTAAAATGTGCATCCTCCAATTGCATATAGCCCACCAGACTCCACATTGGAACACTTGACTAGAGGGGGCAAAAATCTGACCTCCTCCTCCTCTCCTCCTCCTCCTCCTTTTCTCCTCCTCCTCTCCTCCTCCTCCTCTTCCTCTTCTCCTTCTTCTCCTCTTCTTCTTCTCCTCCTCCTCCTCCTTCTTCTTCTAGTTTAGGGTTTGAATCACATTTGTCCAAATGTCTCCCTTAACTTTTGCAGTTGCTTACAATGCAATGAACAATTATGCATCATCACAAGCTGAAAGAAAGTTGTGTTTGACTAACATATGAATGGAAAAGTTTGTGTTCCAGCAGATCCAGCCAACTAAAAGGATTGGAATAAGCAGGGTTATATAGGAGATAGAAAGTGAGGTGTAAAGAGGCTGATCAAAAGTTTCCTGCACAGAATTGCATGCCTTACATACCATAAACCCATGCAATGCAGATGACTTCAAAGATGGCCAGGAAGAGAAGGCATGTGCCACTAGCTGCATAATAATCAAATAGCTGGAAGATGTACATCCCACCCTACAAAAGACACAAAGCAAAAAGGTCAGAATCCAAAGCAACGGACATATATATGGTTTCTCATGTTGTGCTATATAAATCAAAGCATGAACAGAAAACCTCTTGTTTTAGCTTTAAAACAAAAAGCAAGCAACAAAATCTGAACCTATTGCCTTTAAAAAAATATTGCCCCAGGAATGTTTTCATAAATTTGCAATCCAGTCACTTGTTTAAAGTCTACTTCTCCTCTC
>JANHZU010001318.1:60410-82739 GCA_032468055.1 Acrochordus granulatus
TCTCTGTGGAAAATTCCAAAGAGAGAGAAACTGAATTATGCAAAGTAGTAATCACAGAATCAGTGTAAAACAGAATACAGTAGAGCTTTGAGGAATAGCTCAGTATTAACACAAAGAGGTTTTCTGGCCATCCAGGAAAATGAAAGTATTGGACTGGTCTTGATGATAGCCCATCATCAGGCTCTTTCTTGCCTGCATCCTCTGGGCTCCACTGCTGCCCATTACAGGTAATCCTCAATTTATGACCATTCATTTAACCACCATTTGAAGTTACAACAGTGCTGAAAAAAGTCTGATCCTTGCAATTATGACTGTTGCACCACTTTGAAGTCTAAGTAATTACAATTCAGGCACCTAGCAACCAGCTTGTATTTAGGACCAATTGCAGTGTCCTGAGGTCATGTGACTGCAATTTGTAGAAAAAAAGCTCATTCGGAAGAATAGGTTCACATTTACAGCTACAATGTTCACTTAATGTCTGTTATAAAAATGGTCATAAAATTGGGCTCAATTCACCTTAAACTACAATGACTTACAATGGAAATTCTGTTCCCCATTGTGATTGTAAATTGAGGACTACCTATATCTAGCTTAATAGAATGAATAGCATAAAAAAGTGACTGAAGATCAGGACATGATTTGGGCATTGTGCTTTCACTATGGCATTCTCCCTTTCAACATATGGATATGCCCTTGGGATTTCCACATTCCTTTAGAAAGGTTTGTGCATCCATACCATAACAGAAGCACAAAACTGGTGCTGGAAGAGAATTTAGAAGTCATCTAGACATGAAAGACTTCAAGTTTTTCTGAGGTTTAAGTATACCCTATTTATGGCATTCCTATGATCTACTAAAGTGGTAACTTAGAGTTGTTGGGAGTCAGCTGCATGTATTTTATAAATTATTATTTAATTCATTATGTGTGGGTAACCTACAGTTAATTCTAGAGTCTAAGACTGGTAGAAACTTTAAGGACCAAAGACCTAAAAAGTATTATTATTATTATAGTTGATCACATAGTCAACCAGATGTTTAGACTGGATTTGGAATTTTTATCCATCTATCAAGTCCTTCCCAATGACTTGGAAAAGAAATATGTTATTTGATTGTGTTAAAAACGTTGGCATAGGATATATGCTGTTCCAAGTAAAACTGCCTTTCGCAATTGATTGATGGTGATTT
Source organism: Acrochordus granulatus (assembly GCA_032468055.1). Taxonomy (NCBI): domain Eukaryota; kingdom Metazoa; phylum Chordata; class Lepidosauria; order Squamata; family Acrochordidae; genus Acrochordus; species Acrochordus granulatus. The sequence goes on from JANHZU010001318.1 coordinate 61,595, forward strand.
TGTCAGTGCTGATGGTGTTCAAGTGTTGCTCCTGTTGTTTTGGGATTGTACTCAAGGAATTACTACTACCGATACTATCCTTGCTTTCTTCTGCCACAGTTATTTTATTTCTATTTGCATGTTTATTTTTCCGCCTGAATTACTGTTAGAAATTTACTTTGTTTCCCCTTAAGTACTGTTTTTAAAAGGCATTATTTGGGTAAATTGTTACCCCATTGTTTGAACAAAAAGCCTACATGTCAAGTTGTTTGCTGGCCTTCACTATAGAGCATAGGAGTTGTAGCAATGAAAATAGCAGTTTAGTCCTCCACAAGAACTTTGCCCATGAGTCTGGGGTACTGCTTCTAATTAAAGTAGATAATTTTAAGCTAAATAAAAAATATGACATTATAAGGCAGTTTTGAGTGTATGTGTATGTGTGTATGCTTATGTATGTGTGTGAGAGGCAGAGAGAGTCCATAGAAACATACATATATATGTATGTACTATGTACTCTATGTATTATGTATTCTATGTACTATATATTTTCTTAGAAATACTGATCATTGGACAGAACTAATCCATGCAAAGAAAGCAAACATCAAATCATGTCATGTTGTTAGAATATCTTTCCTGAATGTATAAAATATATTAGGATATATTTAGGATATATTTAAATATATATAGGATATTATATCTATTTCCCTCTATCTCTTTCTCTGTCTCTATCTATATACTGTATATGGGAGTATGTAAATATATAATTTACCCAGAAGAATTGTTAGGCCACAGAGAAATATATATTAGTGAATTCAATGGATTACGAGCATAGGTGGGCTGCCAACAATGACTGACACTAAAAAATGCTAAAAGTGTACAGAAATTAAAAGTAATGTTTTACTTCTACCTGTAACAATTGTTGTTATATCTGTTGTAACTGCCAAGAGCTGTCAAGCAACCTTGGCAAATGGCATATGAAAAGAAGATCTGAGTGCCTGCATCCATCCATACCTGAAACAAGAAAAGGACAATAATTCTACAGTCAGATGTAGATCATCAAAAAGATCATGTTAACAAGTGACGCCATCCCAAGAAAATAGTTGGAGAAAAAGTTGAAGTGGTAACAGACTTTATCTTCCTAGGCTCAAAAATTCATAGACATGATGGCCATAACCACAAAATAGAGAAGAGTCTTCTAAATGGAAGGAATATTATGCAGATCTGTTTAGATATTAAAGTACAGAGCCAGCACATTGACAAAGATACATATTGTTGAGTCCATGTGTTTTTCTAATTGTAGCATATGGCTGTGAAAGTCGAAACATCAGAAAGTCTTAACGAAAGAAAATGGATGTCTTTGAACTGTGGTGCTAGAGAAATTTGTTGAGAATAATTTGGAATGTCTTTGAAGATAAACAATTCAATATTAGATGAAGTAAAACCAGACTGCTCACTAGAAGCATTAATAATGAAGCTAAAGCTTAAATACTGTGAATACATAATGCAAAGGCAAGAGTAGCTACTGTGGAGAAAACCCCAAGGCTTGGAAAAATTAAAAATTAAAGTCAATGGAAAAAGAAGTCAACAGTAGATAAGGGGGTTGCTTATCTCTAGGATACATTACTAGAAAATCATGACACAAATGATATATATATAAATCAATTATGAGAACTCTGAAACCGTTTTCCTCTGTGTGAAAACAGCTTGTTTTGTAAGTGTCCACAAAAGATTCTGTATAAACTTCTGTCACTTAGATCATTTTGTATTTAATAAGTTCACCCCTCCTTATAACAGTCCATAGTCCAAGGAGGGTTTTGAGACAGCACAAAAACTATTTGTCTGTCATAACGTTCTCTGAACTGATGGGCTGAAAATCTGCAGGACTTCCATAATTGAAATAGTCATCACCCATGCTGTCTAGAAATTATGGGAGCTGGAATACAACACATTTAAAAACTGTCATTTTTTTTTACTCAAAAGGATGAGTCGCAAATGAAATAAATTGCATTCTCATGAACACACATTCTCAGAATACCTGGCAGAGACTTTAAACGGTCTGGAACTAAAATATCTGAAAGGCTGCCTCTTTAGTGTAAACTTGCCTGCGTATTTAATCAGTATTAAATGTTCTAGGTTTAGCTATGTCATTACGGTGTCAAAAGTCCAGCAAGTGGACATGTGAGATGGGGGCTGCTCGATAAAATATCCAAAGATAAAACTAGGAAAACAGCAGCTTTGTTATTGTTTTAATATTTACAATATAATTTTGTAAACTGCCTTGTTAGTTATATAAATTTATATAAATTAAAAATATAAATTTAACAAACAATAATAATAATGGGCACACTGGGCATTATACCAAAAATGCTTAGACAGCCCACAGAAAGTCTGCGTATTGATAAAATCTCCATCTGTCAATTGCAAAAGGCCACACTGCTTGGATCCGATACTCTACCGATCCGATATTCTACCGATACATTATGACCTCCTAGGTTCTGGAGAACAGTTGATGCTTATGAAGGCCAACACCAGCTAAAGAACTGGCAAGTGTGATTTCACATTGTTTTGTAAATAATAATTACAAGCAACCATGTATATATTTGGGGGCTACTTAATTTGAAAGTATGTATTCATACTGATTGGCTGGTTGGGTTTTGTCATTTTTAGCTTGTTTTAGATTGATAATGTAATCGATTGTTACTTTGCTTGTTGTTTGCTATCTTCTGGAGTCTCTGTGACTCAAAACGGACATAAAAACAAGAGATAGAAACATGATCAGTTGAGCCCTCTCCCATTTCAAAATTAGTAGTGGAACACATATTGCAACCAATTTAAAATTGTGGGATTACAAAATAGTCAGACTTCTGTCTGGACCCCAAGAAATCTTTTCACTGGGTTTCTCTTGCTAGGAACACCAGCCTCTCAGGTGATATTTGGACATTAGACATGAGAAACTCGTGCCAGGTCCCAGTAAATTGGCAGAGACATTATCTTTCTCTTGCCTAATCATTTTCACTCAGGACTTGGCAAAACCATCTGCATTGCTGAATATTTAATAGAAGTGACTGCATTACTGTGCCTTAAGTGGCAATGACCGAGCATGTCTATATCTGTGTGCATCCTCCAGTGTAGCTGAGGCTGCTTTTTAGGAAAGGCCTTTTACTTTTACATTGGCATGCTTGGACCTGTCATTCAAAGAATAGATTTCCTCTAAGTGACTAAAATAGCTTTGTCTCATGTCTAGCAACACACAACTCAGATGAATAATGAAAAGCACAGTAGTCCACCATGACATTATATACATCCAAGCTGGAGTGGTCCTCCAAACACTCACCATTTGGGATGACTGTTCATGCTAACTGGGTTTGCTGGAATTTGGAATTCAGCAGTACCTGTAGGATTGTAAGTTGCCTGCCCCTGGTATATGAGTCCTGTTCAGAGATTCCCACTTCCAGACCTCACTCCTTATTGCACAACACCTCTAAAGGTTTTCCAGACCAGGTCTCTTTTATTTTATATGGGACGTCAGGTGAGCAAATACAGCGGCAGCTTTGAAATAACTGAAATAACTCTGTGATGATGTGTCTAGCAACCTCATTTATTTATTTGGAATTTTTCATTAGACTTTCATGATACATTTCTACTGTAGAATGGCTTCTAAGATTACAAAGCATACTGAAGAATTGCTAGAGCCCAAGTTGAAGCTTTCTAAATTATTCAGCAGGCTGCCATGGGACAGTTCTTAATGTATGTATTACAGTTTTCCCCAACATAGCAATTTCCAGATGCATCAGACCATGACACTCATCATCCTCAGCTACCAGCACAACAGTAGCTAAGGACAACAGGTGTTTAAATGAATGCATCTGGAGAGGACAAAAAAGGGAAAGTGATCGATTGTGGTTTATACATTCATGTGCGCTTTGTTTGACTGGATTTATTAGGTCATGCTTAAGATGATATATTACTGACAATCCCTCAGGTAAGCAGTTAAGAGTAAGCATGTCAAATCTTTCAAAGATTTCTTTTCAAGGGAATGGTGCAATCATCCAGGAAGGAATGTGTTGCAACAGGAATAAGCATGCAATCATCCGCAGGGTCTGCTACAATTCTTTTGAACAATTCTTCTGCTTAAACATTTGAGTTTAAAAAATGAATATCTGGAAAAATTATATGCAAGACCTGTATATCTTAGGGAAAGTTGTAAACAGAATGAATACAAAGTGCATATGTGGCAGACAAACAAAATATAAATTATTTTGCATGAATTTTTGTGTAAATTTGTAATACTGAATGATGCAAAACTTTGAGGAAAAGGATGTGAATGTGGGACTGATGTGATATTGACAGCAACTTAGTTAACAATTTAGTTGCTGTCAATATCACATCAGTATCAAAATTTAGTATGTAATCCATACTCTATCTATCAGTTAGGAGGAAGCCCTGATTCTTTGAAATTCATCTGCCACTATTTCACAGAGCATTGAAAACATCAAAAATCAGTTGGTCAGTAAACAATCAGCATTTCTTTAAAGCAGCCACATCTTTTTTCCAGGCCTTTGTGCAAGCTTGAAAAAAGAGTTGCCTTTACCTTAAAAGTCACTGAATTTTAATGATTTAACTTATTAAAACAGCAGCTTTTTCAGGCTTATGGAGGAGTGTTGTGTCCATGAGAACCTGGAAGCACATCTTCCACATCCATTGTAAATGTTCATGAGCTGCTTATTGAAATACAGCAGAAGCTTAAACTCACCTGAGGATCGGCCAATCTGGAAATCTCTGGGTTTAAGTAGAATATAATTCCATCTAAAGCCCCAGGGAGAGTGACTCCTCGAATCAACAACACGATCAACATTAGGTAAGGGAAAGTAGCAGTGAAGTAGACTACCTGGAAATAAAATAGAAAAAGTCTCAAATGTATGTATTGCAGTTTTAATAGGACTAAGTAGCCAAGACCCTGCCCTAGAACTGACATTATAAGAGGACCAGGGCAGATAATCTCTGGCCACAGGTCTACATGAAGACTTTGAATCCATTGCTACAGCCCCAGCAGCCTGATCACAACTTCAGAAAAAACAAATCAACAAACAAAAAACCCAGACTCCTATCATGCTTTTGGATGCAAGAAACTGTAGGGAAAGCCTTAAAATAGACATAGCATAAGTTAAAAGGAAAATTCTCATCCCGAAAAATGGGGAAACATCCTAGCCTTATGTAATGCATATGGTTTGGCTTCAATCACTTTGTTTTATCATACCACCCTGAGTAGCTGTTCAGTGTGGCTTAATTCCGGATTCTTGGATACTTGATAATTTATTGATCTGCATTCAGTAGCTAGTTAACAAAGGAACTTTCAAGGACTTAATGGGGTTAGATAAAACCTTTATTGCAAACTAGAAGTTATATCTACATAGAAGATGATCTACTAAGGAAGACAGGGGTATATATACACGTACATATATGAGACCCAGTGTTTAAATTCTAGCACTTTTTTCTCCCATTCTTTCATGGTAACAGAGTTTTACCAATAGAAGATAAAATTTGTAGCTCAGGGTTGAACTGTGAAGTCCTTGGTGCTCTCTGAGCTTGGTTGTTTTCCTGCATGCATTTCATTATCACAATTAGGTAACATTTTGATGAGTTTTGCTGGTCTTTTCCCTTTATAGAAGGTCTTGTCTGATCTGCTGTTCTCTTCTACCCACATTGCCAGCTTCAGCTCACATACAATCTCCTCTTTTTTCCTTCCCCTCTTCCCTTGGACATATAGGTACCAGTATCATGGCCCTTCTCACTATCTAGTTGAACAAAACAGGAAGGCATTATATCCCTCTTCCTTGACCATCTGTCTTTGGCATGGTTGCCCCCTTTCAAATATCTGTGCCCCTCCTTCCTGAGGATTTAAGTCAGAGGGGATTTCCACTTCTTCATTGGCTCAAATCAGAGCATTTTTCTCCCATAATTTCTTCCCTATCTTCCTTCCAGGGAGTGGAATGGGGACTTCGATCTCCCCTACTTCTTTGTCAGCAACCCATCCTAAACTTTGCCTCCCAGCTCTGAGTAGGCCAATCTCTATCTCTCTCTAATAAAAAATACAAGCACCACCCTCTCTCTTCCTAAAGCAATCCTCTCATTCCTCAGAGACAGACATATCAGCAGGCACTAGAATCAAAATGTAAAGTTAATCAGGTAGAATGAGCTTGTAAAATTACTGCAAATGAAACCACTGAAGTGGGAGGATATCACTGCTCCTTTTCTTGATCTTGCTGAATCCCTTGTACAATCTGCATCTTCTATGCAAGCAGTCCAAAATATATTCCATTTTTGGATTTTTCTCTGAGATAGGGAAGCAGAGATCTACATGGGGCAAAGGGTCTGGTCTACATAAGATATATCCAGGAACAGGAGGGAAATTATGTATATTTTCAGTGTGGCTGCAAGTTGCAGACAAAAATCAACCAGATCTGTGCACTTGTTATAAATGGACCAGTAAAACTTGACATCTGATTTCTTAGACAGGCAGAGATGAAACATCTGATAGCCAAAAATAGTCTCTAAAAGCAATAGGGAATTTCCTGATGATGGTAGTTAGCAGATTATTTGTAGGAGACCCTGGTTCTATCCAGCTGATCTTTGAAGAAATAGTTCATTGCCTGCAGTTCATGGAGGAAACAAAGAGGCTTTCAGGGAGCAATTAAATTACATGCCATCATCTTTTTCTCCTCTAGGAAGAAGGAATGTACAGCCAGCTGTTGTGACAAAAGCTTTCTCAGTTCATATTCAAAGGAAAACCTTTTTCTGATCTTTCTAGGCATAGACACATTGTACACTTGAGTATCTTTTCCAAGACCTTCCTGACTACTCTGCAAAGTGCTAGTCTGTGGCATATTTCTTGACTGCTTGTTCCTTTACTGTTGATGGTTGATCCTAAAAGACAGAAATTATCCACCACTTTGGTATCTTCATTGTCAGTTCTGAGGGTGGGTGTTCTACCTGTTGACTCTAGTTTAGGCTCCTTGTATTTAATTGTAGTTCCATTTTTTCACTGTATTGTACTTCTTTATCTTCATTTCTAGAGACTGCAGGTTATTTGCATTTTTGGCTATCCAAGTAATGTCATCAGCATAGGTCAGATTATTGATGTTTCTTCCCCAATTTTCAAACCGTGTTTATCTTCTTCCAAGCCAGCCTCTCTTAATAAATATTCAGCATATAGGCTGAATAATTAAGGGGAGAGTATACAGCCTTGTCTCACATCTTTGCCAACCTGGAACCCATCTGCTGAACTATATTTTGTCCATACTATGGCTTCGTGATCTGTACATAGGTTTCTCATGAGGACAATGAGATCTTCTGGGATTCCTATTATTTTAAACACATTCCACAGCTTGACGTGACTCACACAATCAATAGCCTATTAATAATCAATTAAGCATATAGTGATTTCTTTCTAATATTATTTGGATTTCTCAATTATCCAGTGTGCATCAGAAATAAACTATCATGTTACTAAGCCTTTCCTAAAGCTATCTTGAACATCTGGCATCTCTTTTTCCATGTAGAGCTTTAATCTGTGTTGGATCATCCTTAAATATTATTTCCTAGCATGTAAAAATTAGGATATTGTTAACATTCTGTTAAGGCTTCATTTTTTTATATTGGACTATAGATTGACCTCTTTCAATCTGTTGGCCAATGTGTCATTTTTCAGATCTGTTGGCATACGTTTTAAAAATATTTACTTCTAATGCTTAGCATGTTTTGTGGGTATTACATCCATTCCTGTAATATTTTGAGTTAATAATGACTGTTATGATCAGAGACCTGATTGAACTTCATTTTCTAGTACTATAAGTTCCTTAAGAAGGGAATATCTTCTAAGCTGTCTGGAATATTGACAACTCTACTGGACAGTATTTTAGTACACTCTTTCTGTTTGATCTCTTTTAAATTTTCACTCACATCCTTTAGAATATCAATTTGACAATGGAAGCTGTTCCTGAGTTCAGAGATCTTTTGAAAGACTTTCTTTGTTTTTCCATGTCTATTTCCATATTAATTGTTTTTACAAATATTTTTTCTAATACTTTTTTCTTCTAAGAAGCTATCTGATACTGTGTCACCACTTTGTAGTGTAGCAAAGCATTAGTGACTTGATTCTCAGTGGAATTTGGTAATAATGGTAGATACTGTTTAATTACTGGGGTAAGGGCTTAATGTCTCTTCCTATAGTATTGGTAATAAAAGTACTAGTGTTATAAGATTTCATGGAGGCATAATTTGAAGTAATATTCTTCAAATAATCTATTTCCACCCCACCTCCAATTTCTGCACTTAGCAGCTAGCCAACAGCAAACCTTTCAAAGGCTCAGTACAGGTAGATGAAACTTCTTGCCCTACAAATCTCAGTCCTCACAGCTGCCCTTCTTCTCATGCTGATAATATAACTCCAAAAGACTGGCAATCTTATTTTTTGTCCACAAAAATCCAAACAGCCATTAAATGACAGCAAACACATGGTCTTTGCTGCAATCAGTTGGGAATCCAGATTTTTGCATCCTAAATCTACTAGTGGTATTAGCCATTCTGCATTATCCATATTACATGGATTGAACGGAGCTATTCTTACATCATACTTAGTCAGGCTGGCATCCCCTGATGTGCTATTTAGAACTCCAGAATTCTAAACCAGAGCAGAAAATGACTGGGATTTCTGGTAGTATTTATCCAGCATATCTAGAAGGCATCAGGTTAGCAATATAGCCTTATTGTTTGACCTCAAACCTTATTGTTTACACAAATAATTACTATGTCTTGAAGGAGGAAAATATGAGATCACATACCATTTTTAACAACTATTCCTCCTCTGCTAAAAATGATCTGTCTGTAGTTAACCTGTAGATCTTCAACAGCTTTTTCAGAGCTGAGGGCATTTTGATATGTATATTCATTCCTTTACACCCCATTGGCTTTGATGACCTAGCTTTTGGTTTAAAAAGCCTACATTAGTATGGTTATCAATAGCACTCATTGGACAATGTCTGTGATGAACACCATATTTTGCCTGTTCTAATGTTGAGGCATTTTTCACACAATGTGCCTCCTCAGCCCTTTCAATTTGACTCTGGTTTCTATTCACAGAGAATTTGTAGATTAAAGTAAGGAGAAGCAAGAAATAAAAATTAACAACAATAATTCAGCACATATAGCACATTTCAAATAAAAAACAAATGAACGAACAAACGAATGAACGAACGAATGAATGAATAAATGAATGAATGGACATTGGCACATCAAGGTCTCTCTTTGTCCTTCCAAAAAGAAACAGCATAAGCTGCTTCAAATTAGGGTAATGTAGCAGCTTGTATTTCCTGGCTCATAATAAGAGCATGATGGAAATTGACAGAGTAGTGAAATACTCAATGTTGTAACAGCAGAAAATTATGCAAATACATTTTGAAATCCATATACTGATCTGTGTGTTCCTCTAGAATCAGTAAAAGCATGTACTTTTCCTTGAATAATATTCATTTGCATTCTGAATTCTCTTAATTCAATATAACATTAATACAATGCTAATTTAATCAAACGGATGCTTTCTATTACCATTGCATCCTATAATGTAAGTAGCCAAGTGGGAATATACTCATATTCTACACTATGTGTTTTGGCTTTCAATTAAGAAATACCAGTTAAGATTTTGAATTTGTCTTGTCAGATTTATACTCCTCATTTCTACCCTGGCAAATACCAAAGTGTCTAACAAAAAACATTAAATGAAATTGAACATTAAAAACTAAAAACACAGATTAATATGACTAATAATGTAATAATTAAAAGTTGGTAAAAGCTGTGTCTTTACAGATTTTATTAAACATTGGAAAAGTAGAAACCAAATGCAACTTCCAAGGAATATGTTTTTTAGCCTGGGGCAATGCAAGAGAAGACGAGTATATCTCCTAGATGCCAAAATCATGGGTGGGCCCCTGGCATTGGAATATTGTTAAAAAAAAGAGTCTTTTAATAATCAGATGCTTCCCTACTGCAGATGTGGTCCTATTTATACCTTTAAAAATACCAACAATTTAAATTGTGACTAATAGAAATTGGTGTAGTTGCTGTATTGTGCATCAGTTGCAACTTCCAGATATTTTTCAAGGATACACAAGTGTCCAGTTGTGAGACTCTATTCTTCAAGCTTAGCTCATGGAATCAGTTGGGATTGTTGCTACTGTACCAGCCTCCCTGCTGTGTAGCATCCTCCCTGCCTGAGCAGGTTGAGGCCATCTCAAGGTTTGTCAGGAGACTTCCCCAGGCTGATGGTTCTGGGGGATTTCAATTTGCCATCCCTGGGTTTGTCCTCAGGATTAGCTCAGGAGTTCCTAGCCTCCATGGTGGACATGGGCCTATCCCAAATTATCTTGGGCCCTACTTAAGACAGTGGTCACATTCCAGATATGATCTTCTTGTTGGAGCAATGGCAACATGACCTGGTGGGGAACTTTCAACATCCTCCTTGTCATGGTCAGATTACACCTTGGTGTCTCTGAGAAAGGACCATGCCCATGTAGCTTCTTTCTATCCATCACACTCAATACTCCCTATGGTTCACGGAAGAGCTACAAGTATTGAAGAAGGTAAAGAGACACCTAGAATGCCAATGGCAGAAGATGAGGGATGAATCTGACTGAACAAGAGCCACAGCCGCTATCAAGGTCTACCTTGTGACAATAAGGGTGGCGAAACATAATTATTTCTCTATCCTTATTGCACCTGCAGAGTGTTGTCCTTTGGCCCTATTCAGAGTCATCCAAATCCTTCTTGGAAGATGAGATTGGGAAGGTCTTCTACAGGGCTATGCAGAGGAGTTTGCAGAACACCTGGCAGATATTTGAATTCAATTCTAGTTGGAAGACATGTGTGAGGTAACTCCACGCCAAGGGAGGAATCTTGCCCTGTTATCTGAGAACAATTCAATTCTGTTGACTCTGATGAAGTGGACAGGGTCCTTGATGCTATGTCCCTCCTGGTTGGTGAAAGCTGCCAAGATGGTGACTAACAGGTGGGTCCATGCCATGATAAACTCCTCACTGCAAGAGGGGATGTTTTTGGGACCTTTTAAGGAGGCCCTGGTCTATCCCCTGCTAAAAATAAATATTGTTGGATTCCACCTATCTGGATAATTATCAATCAGTCTCTCACCTACCCTTTTTAGGGAAGATGGTTGAGAAGGTGGTTGCATGGCAATTAAAGAGGTTCCTGGAGGAAGCAAATTATCTGGACCCATTTTAGTCTGGGTTCAGGCCCAGTTATGGGATGGAGACACGATTGGTCACACTTGTTAATGATCTTTGATGAGAGTAGGATGGGGATAGTGCATCTATCCTGGCTCTCCTTGATCTCTTGGTGGCTTTCGATACCAACAACCATGGTATCCTTTTGGGTCAGTGGTGGAGACTGGGGCTGGGTGGTACAGTTTTGTGCTACTTTGGCTCCTTTCTCCAAGGCCAGACCCAATAATTGTTAATAGGGAGAGAGAGGTCCAGTCCTTGGCTGTTACTTTGTTGTGTGCCTCAGGGCTCAGTACTTACTCCTCTTCTTTTTTTATCATCTACATGAAACTGCTGGGTGAAATCATCCATCACCATGGGATGAGGTATCATCAGTACGTTGATGATACCCAGATTTATATCTCCATCCCTGGTGACCCAAGTGATGCTCTCTTGGCCATGATATGGTGTCTGGAGGCTGTATGAGTCTGGATGGGGACAACAGGCTTTGGTTGAACCCTGGCAAGACTGAATGGCTTTGGGTGTCTGGGTGTTCTGGATTTGGGATTTTAACATATTTAAATCTGGATGTGGTGGCACTGCCCAGTCAGACCCTGTGTGCAATCTTGGGGTTCTCCTGGACCCACGACTTCTGATCAAAGAACAGGTGGCAGTTGCAGCTGGGAGGGCCTTTGCACAACTTTGTATCTTTTCCTGGACCAGGAGTCTCTATGCTCAGTCACTCATGCCCTCATCATCTCTTTGGTGGATTATTGCAATGTGCTCTACATGGGGCTCCCCTTGACGAGCATCTGGAAGGTACAGCTGGTGCAGAATGTGGTTTCGAAGATTATTTTAGGGGTCCAGAAAATAGCCCATGGAACACCTTTATTCTGCGAGCTTCATTGGTTGCCAGTTTGCTTCTCGGTGCAATTCAAGGTGTTGGTTTTGACCTTTAAAGCGCTTCATGGCATGGGACTGGATCATATCTGAGGAAACATCTCTCCCCAATGGGGATGACCCACTGCACCAGAACCAGCAGAAGAGACCTCCTTTGGATCCCGTCAGTCAAGGAATTTGGTTGACAGGTCAAGAAGAAGAGCCTTTTCTGATGTAGCTCCTGCTCTGTAGTGGTCTGTGCTCACCCTTGCAGCCTTCCAGAAGGGCCTTAAGACCTGGCTCTGCCAGCTAGCTTGGGACTCCAATGGGGGAGGTGGTCCTCCCTTATATAAGTATTTCTGCTCCTTCCCTCTCCATTTGACTAGTTTTTATTTAATATTATAGATTTTAATAGATTTATCTATTGTATTTTATGTTTTTATGTGAGCTGCCAAAGTCATTTCTGAGTTCGGCAGCATATATATATTTAATAAATAAATAAATACAACCATGTAGCCAATGCACTCTAGTCAAGTTGGGATGCAACCAATGCATAGATAAATATTGCCAAAACAAATTCAAATCCAGTTTTCTATTTATCTGCAATACCTTGGTCTTATCTAGATTTATTTTTTAAAATGACTTATTTATTTATTAAATTTATATGTTAGCTTGTTTTCCTCATCTAGCTCATTATCAGCTTGGGCAACATTCAAAAGTCCTGAATGCTTCACTGAAATTGGATGGAATGATGACATATTCCAGCAGTTCCATGTACATGTAGAATATCAGATGTTAATTGTTTAAGGGTTTCCAAATAATTTTCCAACCAGTAAATTTTCCCAAATAATTTTCCAACCTCTAGAAAAAGCCCAACTGAAGGGACAGGAACTATTCTAAATAATGTCCCTCAAATCCAGTCCCACAGATGGTCCAGATATCTCATCAACAATTACAACTTTCTAATATTGGGTACTTTAATGGTTCTGGGAAATCCATTTCTTCCCAGAACCTGAAACCTTGAATATGATGGTTCTACAGAAATTTTAAAAAGGCTGAATAGAACTATTCATATCTCAAATGCTCATATACCTGCTCTCCATGAATTTGCCACTGTCATCTCCTATTGCAAGGATTCTCATAAGTGAATGCAATTCTTGAAATTAATGTGAATTTAAGGTATAGTTCTTTGACAGGACAATGTGAATCAACTATAGATCCATTTTTCCAACCTGGAGTCTTTCATATATGTTGGATTAAAATTTCTATCACTGTGTACCCACCACACCATTGGCTGTGATGGGATTTGAAATATGAAATATCTGAAGGTGCAAATTGAGAAAGGTTGATTGTGATGAAACAATTTTTCAAAGTCATTTCTATTACAGAAATGGCTTGGGCTCTAATTTGACCTTTTTCTAAATTCTTAATGCCCTCTAAAATGGGAGCTTACTTCTAATATTCCTCCTCAACATAGACACATATTTGTGTCCATGCAGACTTTTATCCTGCTATTCTTCAATGCAAGGAGGCTGACAGGACAGAGCAATGCAATTTAAACATTAACCAAGCACAGAGTAACTCTTACTTTTCCAGAAGACTTGACTCCTTTCCAGATGCAGAAATAGCAGATGATCCAGGCCATCAAAAGGCAGAGAGCCAACTCCCAGCGCACAGTGCCCAGATTGTGAATACCATCTGTTATTTTCAGTGTTCGTCTCCTGAGAGGACAGAAAAAATGGGGAGGTGAGTCATCTTTCTGTTAGTGTCTCTTCATCCTTCATACCTACTTTCTCGACAGCTCTTCCTCACTAAGGAACCATAGTTTAACTTCGCCATTTCAGGATGGACATAAGAGACGGACATCTATTAGCCCTTCAAAGTAATCCAGCCAAAAAGCACAAACCATTACTAACACTACTTTTCCTGTAAGTTACAGTAACAGAATCTTGCAAGTCTGAAAGCACTTCTCTCATCCTTAATTTTTACTTTCTAGGAAACTAGAGAGGGTCCCTTCTGAGACACTTCCCATGCCCACTTTCCTTCTGTAGATCTCACTCTACTTGCTGTCCTGACTTCAAATTGTACAGTCTTTATTGATTATTAAAAATACAGATAAGTTGTGGATAGGCAATGGCATGTATTTCCTACCTGCTTTCATAAAATTTAGGCACTTGCTCAAGAAATTAATCAGTGACTAACAAAATTTGAGTACATTCCTCCTCATAGAGATGGTGGGGATGGGAAAAAGCAACATAATGTTTATACAGTATAGTTTAGCACTATGATTCAGCAGAAAAGCTAATTTTCTCCAAAAAGGACCATAAAAGGGTTTAAAACAATGTTGAGTGACAAAGTGGGAACATTGGCAGGGAACACTGTAGTATAAACAGCAAGTGCAGAAAGCTCTAGTCCTCATGAAGTATTTAATTTGAATTCTACTGCTATTATCATCAGGTTGCTTTCCTGCATTCTGCTTCTTTATTATTAATCTGAATATTTGGCTTTTTTCTCTGCCAATCTCAAACAGCCTCCTGCCCACCCATCACACTTCAGCTGCAGTAATGTCTGAGCTCTGGAAGAAACACAAGATAAAAAAGGGACAAAATAAATAAAGTCTACCAAAAATGTGCATGCCTGACAATATTTTAGAGGCTTTCCTTCTGGGACAAAGCCGTCCAGAAGTTTAGAACAGCAAAGACAGCTGGTAGAAAGAGGGGAAACAGCCATCAATTGTGGATGATGCAGGATGCAGTGCTTCCATCTTGATATTTTTTCACCATCTCCTGCAGATACCCTTGGTGTAGACATAAGAATACGATGCCTACTTTTCCTGTAGGCCTCATTACTTCAAAAGACTTGAAATTTTTTCTCCATCTGCAGCCTAATATCCGATGAATTTCCTTTCCTTTGAACTTCAGTGAGGCCAGATCCTCACATATCCCCTCTAAATCCTAAGAAAAGAAAAAAACTGAACAGTTATAATACTTACTCCCAGAACTCAATAACTGGAGAGGTGGCATTCGTATTATTCTCAGAATCAGAAACATTCAGAAAGTCCACGCAGTATTCTGCCAAAAGAGAGAAAGAGAGAGATGTATGAGTGGGAAGAAATCATGAAGGTTATCTGGTCCATCTCCATAATCTACAATGTGTCTAGAACATCTGTTCAGGGCCCAGATTTGCTGAGATACTTTTAGCAAAATAAATGTTTCTTCTTCCAATAAGAGAGGGTCTGAGGCTTGTCAAAGCATTCATCCTTCCTTTTATTGGATTATTCCCTTTCTGGGCATCCCAAATGTCACAGTAATTCCTCACCCATGTATGAAATCCAGATGTCTGTGGAATGCAGATTGTTATCAAATCATGCTGCATGTTGTGATTTAGGATTGCAGACCCCGGACATTCCTGCCTCTTTATATTTGCTTCTTTGTGTGCATTCCATCCCCCACATCCCCTTCCATGCATACAGTTGCCCCAGAGAGCTATTTGTAAAAATATCTAGAGACAGAATACACCACCAAGGCATCTGGGAGTGTGAGTTAAATAGAGGATGACAGGATATTATGGAAATAGAGTGACATGATGTCGAGGAGAAAAACAGGAGAAAGATCACGAAGCACAACATGGAAAGCTGTGGCATATTCTGGATTTACCTGTGTACCTTGCATTTAAGGGATTTGGAAATGTAAACCAATAGGAAGGACTGACTAAAATGGAAAAGATTTAGTTTGGTTTTCAATATGCTATGTTGCAGGGAAGTTGCTTCTAATAAACATGTTGTAGTCATCAATTTAGGCAGGCAAATGTATGTAGTTATAGTAGCAGATGTTACTCTTTTTCTAAAAGAATACCACTGGTTTTATTTTCCTTGGAGAGAAAATGCCACATAAATGTTAGAGGTGTGGGGATAACAAAAGAGATGGAATTGACATTGGATGAACAGTTTCTGTATTCTAGAGTCGACCTCAGTTCAAAATGATGATGATACATCAGTTATCAGTTTCAAGTGACTTGAAAAACCAATATTCAGGAACGGTTGCCTGCAAAGGTAACCTTTAGTTATGTAGTTTAGCAGCAGTTTATATTGTCATGGGTGGGAGAGATTTGCTGCTTGAAACCTGGGAAAATTGAATAGATAGGTTACACCATTACAACTGAGGCACTTCCATGTCCTTCTTCAGATAATATAACTACTGACATGGTAGGCCCCTTTGATGGGATTTCAGTGGGTTGCTATTGTGCTATAATCTTAATTATTATAATCAATAGCCAGAAGTGGTTTTGGTTTCACAAGGTGCCTCATCAGTAGTTACTGAATTTTGTTCTGTTGTTTTTAGTAAGAAAAGAGAGCCTAAATGGTTAGTCTCTAATAATGCAACTCAATTTACTTACAAAAATGTTCAGCAGAGCATAAAATTACATAGAGGAGGACATCAATGTATTATCCTCAAGCAAATGGGAAACTAAGAGGTTTGAGAGATTTAACAAAATCCTGAAAGATAGTTTATTTACAGCATAGTTAAGAGGAAAACAGTAGGAAACTTTGATTATGGAATATCGGCAGTTATATTTATTTATTTGTTAAATTTATATACTGCTCATCTCACTATTGCAGTAACTCTGAGTAGCTTACAGAATTATAAAAAGATAAAGGAAAGATAATACAAAATGATTAAAATTTAAAAAAGAAACTAAAAAGGACAGGCAACGTGGGGTGGGGATCTTCTCTGTATCTCATCAGCCATCCCCAGCACAGAGTACCTCAGGCAGAGTCAGATTTTAAGGCTGCTTCAAAAGGCCAGGAGTGTGGGAGTCAATCTCACTTCCAGTTATGGTTATATGTTTTAGTAACACCGAGAAGTAGTGAATGGAAGCAGTGGCATCAAAAAGGAGAGACGGTAGAAGCGTCATGATGTGAGCCTTTCTTTGCATCATCATCGCCATCATCAGTAACAACACACATATCATCAACATACACACCAAGAGACACTGGTGGATGTCTGTACAGAGAAGCTCATCCAACAGTTTATAAACAGATACTAACATCTAAGACATAGGAATGTGACTGGATCAGAAGATCAAGACCAGATGCCATCTTAGAAGGGATTTGAGGAAAAGAGCAGTAAAGGCATGAGATAAATTTTAAAAATATATAGGCCAGGGTGGTGGCAGTAAGCATAGAAATGTATACTTTTGCAATTTTTTTTAAAGAAATGGCTTCATATTTATAAACTGTTGGATGAGCTTCCCACCTTGCTATGAAATAAGGGTATTTGCAGATAAAAAAGGAATGGGCCTCCAGTTGTATGGCTGTGGCTGCCATCTTGATGTTTGACACACATCCCTTGTGTGGGCTCCCTTGCTTTGATCATTAAGAAGGAGGGAAAGAGTGCACAGGCAGCCTTCAACAGTGCTGTATGAATCCCAGGTTGACAAACTAAACCAGAAAAGCTTCACAGGATGTGAGGTTGAACAAAATTAATTAGAAGCTGAAGTTGAAAGATGACCAGTCCAAGCAAGATGCCTGCCAGTTTGGACAAAACATGATGTTATGTAAAAGCTGAGTAATGTGATGTTATGGGGGAGAGAAATGTTCCCTCTGCCTTTAAGGAACTTGGAAGAATGAACCAGCAGGCAGGCAGGCAGGCCGGAAGGAGTAGTCAAAAAGGAGGTTTGGATGCTGTAAGAAAGCTGCATCTGATAAACACTGTGCGAGATTTATTACCGTTGCGGGGACACAACAAAGCAAGGAGGAATACATAATCTTGCATATGCATCCCCAAAATGTCTTTGTTCGCAAGGATTCAGCCTTACTTTCAGTGGTGCTATCAGAGTAGGAGTTAGAAGTTTCATATTCCCTTTGGTAAAACTAGCTAAAGGGTTCCCAAAGGCAGCGAGGCTGGTAGTTACATTTCAAAAAAAGCAATGAAGTGCCTCCTGGTACCATCTCTGGGAAGGCGACCCCACTGAAACAACAGTAAGTCCGCAGTCTAAAATTATCTTGCTGCATTGGTGCCTCCTAGGGATGTGTGAAGAAAAGGCTGCCTACAGAACAGGAGCAGAACGCAGTGTTTTCAGTGGGACAGGAACATAAACATCTGGTTGTAGGAAGGTACAGAAAGAAAAGAGAAAGGACCATGAGAGACAGGAGGCAGATCTGCTACTAAGGCGATGGCCAGATAAAAGGGGCCTGAGTTAGGAGCAAGATGGAACGTGAGTAGAGGGCAAGACCCTCCCTAGTTCAGACAAAGTGAAAGAAGTGATGAAATGCCTTCAGTCCTGCGAGATTCTGTTACTGTCGTTCAGCAATAAAAGCGTTGAAGCCTTGCGTGGCATTTGGTTTAGTCTGACCTACCTTGAAGAGCTGACAGAAGGAGAACTGAGAATGGCACTCATACTCTTCATTCTCCCACGCCCAGAAAAAGGAGGTACAGTGAATGTGCAAAGCAGAGTATAACAGAACGTGAACAATGTGCAGAGATCAACCTGAATCATTACAGGGCCACTTTGCTTTTCTGGGGCCTATCAATTTCCACAAAATAAAACAAATAGAGGTCTGCCTAAATAAAGATAAAGCCTCGTTGGGTAGCTACTGGCATATAAGAGAGAGGGAAAGTGGCTCTCCTGCAACTGATTATCCTGGAGGAGATTGTGCTTATGACCTTATTGTTGAGATCCGCTATCTAAAAGTTGTCCCCATCCTAGGAATCAGAGAGGCACACAAAGATTGTAAAGAAGAGCTTGAGGTTATTGATGAGAAGATGGTTTTCAGCCACCTCCACTGACCAGCTGCCTTCCAAATACTTTGAGCTCAGAAGTGTCAAAATGACAAAAAGCACAATCATACCATTGTGTCATAAACTTCATCCCTTTCATATGGGTGTATCACGAATCAAATACAAAAGAAGCAGTGCTTACACAGTGTTGTTTTTATCATCTGCTCCTCCTTGAGCCCCCAACCCATCCATAGATACTTCTAGTTGGACCATAATATTTTTAATGGGATTTTTACTCCAGTTTAATGGAGGTATGGAAAGTTGGGGAAGACAGGTCTGCAACATGTCTGGCTAAATGGGGAAAAAAGAGGTGAAGATGTGGCACGTATGCTTCCTATCCCACAAAGCAAACACAAACCTGGAGGTTGCAAGCAGCTTATAACTTTGCAACTTTTTCTTATCAAGGAGATGCATTAGCTCCCCAAACCGAACAAAAAATTCTACAAATGTAAATACTCGTTTTACATAAGGAATGCCAGGGTTGCTTATATTCAGGAAGTTCACATCCAACACATGCAACTTATTCTTGAGAAAGAAAACATAACATGCCATTCACTTAAAGTACTGATACACGTCAACATGTTACTCAAAGCCAGTAGATTTACTAGCAGTGGTGGTGATGTTTTCTGCAATGAGTTACAGGCATAGCTATTCATGCACCTACCTGAATTCCAGTAATTATTGCAATTGGCCCAGGGTAATATAGCCGAGAAGGAGTTAAAGAGGTAAAACAGGGCCCAAGCCAGAATGACAATGTAATAAATATTGAGATAAGACTCAATCACTTGTGAAGCATATCCAATTCCTGAATAAAAGAGAAAAGACAGATAATAATTAAAAGAGAAGATGGGAAATGGGCAACTGGCTTTGATGCAATGAGCATTGATTAGATTGTAGCTGTAATCTTGGTTACATAGATAAGCTGTGTTTACATAAAGCCCCAATCCATGGATAACTGAACTGTGGTTTGTTCACTTACCATTTTTCTGGGTTTGTATGTCACACTGAACCATCATTTATTAGCTATATTAGCTAATTTGTTTAATACACTAGCTAAAATCAATAGGTCTTTCAACATCCAAGGGAAAATAAGATTCTTCCAATTTCCCCTACAAGGTCAGAGATAGGAGATGGAGGAGGAGAAGGAGGAACAGGAGAAATTAATGCTGGTTTTGACAACCTCTTTGTTATCAGTTTTTTGAGGCAAAAATCAGCCCAGAAATAATATTTTTTATTTTAAAAATGGTACAGTGGCTTTGAAATGAATTAAATTTAAATTGAATTTAAATGAGACTGTTAAATTGAGCACACTTGATGTATCTATCATCATATGCAATTTGGCCTTTAGTTTGGACATGCATAATAGGCCAAACATAGCACTTATTTGGAATATGCCCAAAAGAAAGCCCATGAGATGATTTAACTCTTTTTTAGTGATGTTTCCAGATGCCACCAATATACATGAGACAGAATAGAAAACTCAGGAGAGAACAAGCAGAATCAATCCATGCAATGTAAATTATGGAGTGAGAACTGTACTTTCACGCTGTTTCATTGTACCATCAACTTTCCCCATCTTAACTGCAGGTCTGCAGTTTAGGGTGCAAGAGGTTAGGGACCTTGCACTCTTATTCTTTGCCCCACCCTTATCTTCAAACTATCTTATTGTTTCTCCCCCGCCTCCACTATTCCAAATGCTTAGGTTGGCTGTAAGCTTAGCTTAGTTTTAGAAGAAATGTAAAACGATGCAGCAATGTTTCCATCAGGACACACATTTTTCAAGTCAGAAATACCACTTTCAGTTTGGAAGTATAAATTTGGTGGGATTACTTTCATAATTTATGCTTTGTTTGGGGCAATCATAGAAGTAAAATATTTAAAAAAAACGCTATCAGTCTGCATTTTAAAAATCTTGCTTCTCAGATAAAAATGTTTGCAAAGCATGTAAGCTAATGCACAATTTATATCAACTTTGTCCATATTCACAGGATTGCTGTCATTAGATAAGTTCTGATAGGTTAGCCTGTTTTGCTATTTCTACCAACCTCACTCATTTCACTTCATAAGGTACGCTCAATGGGCACCCTTCCACTCCATTTCCAGAAGTGGATTGGGACTGGCCTTTGAATCGTATTCAACACTAGTTATGTTGTTGTTCAGTCGCGCAGTCGTGTCCAACTCTTCACGACCCCATGGACTGCATTATGCCAGGCCCCCCTGTCTTGCACTGCCTCCCGGAGT
>JANHZU010001318.1:85681-95738 GCA_032468055.1 Acrochordus granulatus
ACGATCTGTATGGCTGTCATGTATCACCTGACTATTATACCATAACTAATAAAAGAGCTTGAGTAGAGCTAGTCGGGCCATGGATTTGAGATTGTTTGTCTTGTTCATGGGGCTTTCTTCTTCTTCATTAATATTGAAACCTTCCCACCGGTTCAGGCTTGTTTATAATAAGTATGGCTGCCTAAATCAAGAAAGTAGCCTATCTCATATCTTGGGCATTCTCAGAGGAATATCACTGAATGGGAAATGGCACAGAAAAGATGACATCAAGGTCAGTGAAACAACTTCCTTCTGGTAAAGGAATACATTAGGACCTTTTAAATTTAAAGATGATAGTGATCATCTTCATAGTATAAATATAGAATATCATGCAGGGTATGTTGAAAGCAAATGAACTCAGTGGATCTTTGGACCTGATAATGTTGAAACAACTCTTCTGTCTTAGCCAAATCTACTATTTTAATTGTTATCGTATCAGTACAACCTCTGTACAAATTGCTTCCCAAGTCTATAAAAGTTGATTGAAAGGATCATATAAACCAAAGATGTCTCATCAGCAATGGCTTTTTAGTAGTACATTTCCATTAGTTGATTCAAGAATTTCCCAGTCTGCTTCTTTATTGGAATAAAGAATAAATATTGGTTGGCAAAACAACGGAGCAGCAAGTCGGCGCAGAAGTCGGCGTGGAACTCACCCATCCCAGGGACTGAGCAGGAGTCTCAGAGTCCCCGGATATGAACATTGCCGGCCAGCCGAGGAGGACAGGGTAAAAAGTAATGTATAATCCCTAATCTATATAAGCCACCAAGAATCTTCGGAAATTGGCAGCATAGAAATGTGATTGATAAATAAATAATAAATACATATCATAAATGGAGTAAGCATCATTTAGAGCTGTTTTTTTTAAATTCTAGATATGTGTTTTTGGCCAAGGCAAAGAATTACTAATCAAAAACAGCAAGTTTATTTTTAAGATTTTTGTGACTCTAATCTCTCAATAGACTATTTAAAAATCAATGTTACTTAGATATAAAGATAAAAATGGGCTTTCTTTCGCATTTAAATTCACTACTTTTACTATTATTAAAACGCTCCCTCGATATGGAAAATCTGGAAAACACCTGGTTTAAGCTCTGATTCAGTGCCAAGGTTCCAGGAATATCAGATCCTAGTTAGCAAGCAAAGCAGCAAGAAGAAAATAAAGTACAGTTATCTATTCTGGACATAATGTAAACTCTAAGAACATATCGACATGGTGATCTAATAAACAAAAGAGATGGGTAGAATATGTAGCACCACAATAGTTCTTAATTTACGAAATAATCTGAGACCAAAGATTTGGGCCTTCAAGTGAACAAAAACTTAAAATTTTCAGATTTTTCCAAGAGTTTTAGAGAATTTTGGATAGAGTTTTAGGATACAAGACATTTTCTCCCTTGGACCTTGCATTCTGCAAACCATCTATTCTAATTTCATCAAATGAATTGTCTCAGTTGTCA
Source organism: Acrochordus granulatus (assembly GCA_032468055.1). Classification (NCBI taxonomy): domain Eukaryota; kingdom Metazoa; phylum Chordata; class Lepidosauria; order Squamata; family Acrochordidae; genus Acrochordus; species Acrochordus granulatus. The sequence continues at coordinate 87,182 of JANHZU010001318.1, forward strand.
AGCCATAAAATTACGAACCCTGTCACATTTTTTTTAAAAAAGGAAAAGGAAACACATGTTTGATTCTCCATACTGACCCCACATATTCTGAACACAGAGCTATTTACAATAGTGCCACTCTGTTTCCTATGAAAATTTGATTTTGCTTTGTATGGTTGCTTGTCTAGTGCCAGCAACAATAGCTCTGGTTGTGATGCTGGATGGATGGGTGGGTGGATAATTAAGTACAAGGCTTCAGCAAAGAGCATTTCCCCTGCCTGAATGCTAGTCGTGTTAAAAACATTGGCCTTCTGACATCTTCAACTATTTTCTTAGCACCAATTTAAATCCAGATAATTGGAATTTGAAGCCAAAATAATGGTATCTTATTTTGTATCTGCATTGAACCAAAGAGATACATAGAATAGTGCATCATCTGCTATATGTTATAAAGTTGTGGGTCATTCCAAAACACCCATTTTAGGTACAGTAAGTGTGCAATACTTAGTTACTCTTTTGTTACCAGCAATTTCTCAAAAACCGTTGTCAAACGATCCTTCTGCCAAATAATATCATCTTCCCAGTTTTCAAGCACAATGTTTTCTTATTGGGGAAATATGATTCAATTCATCAACAGTCTACACTGGAAATATTGACGGAGTGTATAGAAATGTGAGGGACACCTATTAAAAAAGAATTGTTGTGCTACTAAAGATCCTGATGACTGTACCTTTCCCTGTGGGCTCTCCCTGTGAATATCTGTATTTTATATTAATTTTTAGGAGGCAGTATGCTAATTTATCATAGTCATTCACTTGGGCATCAGCAGTAGGACTAGAGGACCAAAAGAAAAGGTAAGCATCACAATGTTGCAATGAAACACCACCTCTTTTCTATATGCACTGTGAAATGAGATCCACAAATATAAGGAATGGTGCTTGTATTGTGACAATGTGGCATAAGAGCCACAAAGGCTATTTGTGTTGATTAGACTTATATATCCTATGGTTCCTCCAGGAGATCAAGGGACCATACCTAGCACTTCCTCCTCCATTTCTTCCATAACAATCTTGTGAGTTAGATTGGACAAGAGAAATAAGTTCATCCTTATCGGTGAATTTTCATGGTTTGTATCTCTCTGTATCTTCTCATTTCCTCAAGTACTATACCAGTAGTGTGCAACTCAGACAACAGCCATTACTACCTAATGGTCATAAATATAAGTTGGAATATATTTTTAAGTTTTATACTGTTTTTAGATTTTCACATTTTATTGTACACCACCCAGAGTCCCTCTCTGAGAGAGATGGATGGTTTAAGCATGTGAAAAATAAATAAAATATTTAGGACCATTAGTAATAATCACTGTCCATTGTCAATTACATGTCCAATCTACTTCTTTCCTGGACCAAAGATTTTGGCACAATTTTAAAACAGAAAGTCTAATTTGTGGAAGGCTATGCAGACTTTTGATTTTTCCTACTGATACAGACATATATATGGCTCATAAGATTTTGCATAGGCAGCATAAACAATATGCAAGCAATCCGCCATACCAGATATGATGAATAGTTCTTATCTGATGATTCACAGGTTGGCCCATCACCCAATGGTTTTACTGTGAGTTGTTCATTTTACATTGTAAATGTTTATTGCCAGTTTTATATTTTAATCTGTATATTGTACATGATTTGTTAATTTGCAACTTAAAACTTGTTTCAAAGTTGTTACGTAATAAGCAAATATATGATACTGAAAAATCATGAATATTGAACACTTACCACCTCCATTCTTGTAGCAGAGATAAGGAAATCGCCAAACGTTTCCCAGACCAATGATCTCTCCAGCCACAGAAAGCACAAACTCTACTTTGTTGGTCCATTGACCTCTTTCTTCCAGCTTATCTTCCTTCTGTGGTTTTTCCTTTGTCTCTGGGACAATCACAGTCCCATTGAGCTCCACATCCCAATTTCTTTTGTTTCCCATGGCTCTGGAAGGTTAGGATAGAATGAGAGTAAAGAAAGATCATATGATACAAAATGCTGGCATGATAGGATGAATGTGTCCAGGGGTGCGGAAAGTAATCAAGAAGAAAACCCATGAACGTTACTGGGAACTAACAGGATAGTACAAGCTACTTTACTGCATTAAATCGACCAGCAAATGGTATCTTCTTTCCATTCAATCAAGATTCTAGTCTCCAGGCCTTCACACTGTTTCAGTGACCCAGTGTAGGTCTTTTGATTCTTGATCAAAAAATCCCACAAACTCCTCTCTCCAAGTCTAAAAATATAACACTAATAAATTAGGCAACTGACAATTTACTGACTTTATATATTAGCCAAAAAAAAACAGTTGTTATACATTTAGCTGAATCAGTCATGCAACTTTCCTTACTTGGTCCCACCAGATATATTGAAATTAACTTCCTATAATTTCCCCGTATCAAGAAATGCATGGTTATGCTTTAAAAACTAGGTTGTTAGATAGCATAATTCTCTGGTTTTGCAAAGTTTGTTTGCAAAACCTAGCTAGTAATTTAGATTTTGAAAAAGGCCTGGATGGATTAGGACTGGCTGAACAAAGTGACCTACTACAGGGTCATGTAAGAAGGAGTTTGCCTTTTGTCACAGCTAACCACATGTTCAGAATAAACTTTGTACCCAAACTTGCATAAATTAACCGATTCTAGGCCATGGTTTATGCAAAAAGAGGCAGTTTTCTTAGCTATGTCTATTGAAAAGCCAACTCTTTAAACAAACTGTTGAAAGCATGCATACACTGTACATATCTATTTCAATTTTCAAATGAAACAATGCAACAGAAGATACAAGCTTCTTAATCCAGGGGCCTCATACATATACATTTATACACAGAGACTTCTATTTTATTCATAAGTTTATATTCATAAGGCAATATTTTTCAATTGCAATTCTTTTTAGAAGAAAATTTTAATTTTAATTTTAAATTAATTACTGGAAGAAACATGGATTATATACCTAACAAAAAAAAAAGCTTTTGTACAGAACTTTCTTTAATGTCCAATATTTTTAATAAATGTCTTGGGAATCCTTTTTAAAAGAGATTTCTCTATTTAATATTTAATTTATATAAATATACCTTATGCAGGCTTTTTAAATGTACATTAAGTGTTCTTTTTTAAAACACTAAACAAATGTAAGTATGTATGATTTAAATTAATGATTTGGAAAATATTTCATTCAGTGCTGCCATCACTTTCTTGGCAATGAAAATCTATTTTGAAATTCTTGCAAATCTACTCCCATAAAAGTCCATGGCAGATTTATTTTGCAATTCATTCCATTGACATTTTCTATCTATAGCACAGACATATAAATAGATGTGACAGGATGCATGTTTTGGATGATCTTTGTTTTTTTTTCTAAAAATAAAGGAAAAGTTTTTGCTTTGATTTTTGTTTAAAAATAAGCAAACGGAGATTCTTGAAATTTTGATTTGGCCCAAAGGATACTCCATTAAAAAAATCCTGAATAGTTGTTATTAGTAAATGTTGCAGGGACAGATAAAAAAGTCAACGTGTTAAATCAACCTTGTTACAGTTTATCACAAATGACAGCCAAGCTAATAGCTACTTGGATTTCTCTGGAAGCAATTAGCTAATATTTAGATGAAGACTGCCACTCCTGGCTATGATACAACTCCGATAGTAAAGTCCAAGTGTAAGGAACATACAGCATAAAATGAAAGTGTAGCAACTTTGCTTATCAAAGCAAGCTATCTATAGATAAGGTATTTTCATATATAGTATTAAAATACTATATTTAATATATAGTATTAAAATTATTTCCAGTTATTTAAGTTACCCATTACAAATTTACAAGCAAATTTTGCCCATAGTCACCCATAACTTTGTCATAATTTGTTTGGATTTCTGCAATGCATTCCACATGGGGTACTCTTGAAGATCATTCAGATGCTGCAACTGATCCAGAATTTATTTGTTTATTTAATTTAATTTATATGCTGCCAAATCCAGAGACTCTCGGCGGCTAACAAAACAAACAATAAAAACATTAATTAAAAACATTAAAAATAAAACAAAACCTTAAAATAAAAATAAAAACCCAGCAGACTAGACAGGTGGGCTAAAAATATTTCATATATAAAAAGGGGGGTGAGGATGGCTAGTAATCAAACCACGATGATGATGAACCCCCCGTGGAGCCCCAGGCCATCTCGCAGAGCCAGGTCTTAAGGCCCTTCCAGAAGGCCATAAGGGAGGGGGCAGAGAATGCAGCAGCACATGCAATTTTGGGTGCTCCACAATTCAATCAAGTAACACCTCTGTTGCATGAGCTGCACTAGCTCCCAGTTGCTTTCTGGGTGTAATTCAAGGTACTGTTTAACACTTTGCAGCTCTTTATGGCACATGGCCAGGTTACTTGTGGGCCTGCCTCTCCCTGAGGGTATCAACCCATCCTACTAATTTAGATAGGATGGATGTGATCGAGGTCCCCTCCCTTAAATGTTGCTACCTGATAGGACCTTAGAGGTATGCTTTCTCAGTGGCTGCCCCAGCCCTTTGGAACATCCTCCCATGTGAAATCTGAAAATCCCTACAATTTTAGCCTTCTGGAGGGCTGTGAAAACCTGGCTCTTTGTCCAACCATTGTGCTAGGATGGGGTTGAGCTGCTAGGATGTTTGGTCTGGCACCTTGGAGAAAGGGTAGTTTTGTTTTTAACCATGATTTTTCTGGATTGTTGTGAGCTACCTAGAGTCATATGAGATGGGCAGCTGTATAAGTCAAATAAATGAATCTGCAGCAATGAGGTATACAGAAAATTATTATGTATACATTGCATGGAATGAGAGACTTATACGTACACATGGAATGAGAGACTTATGGTAAAAGATACTTGCCAAATGAGATCTTCAGTTGAATCTTGTCTTAATCCCAGACAGTTTCACTGAATTACTTCTGAATAGGCATCTGTATTATAGATTTTAAAGGACTACACATTTAAGAACCTAACACTGTAACTCTCCAACAGGCTAGTCCAGTATTTCTCAACCTCAGCAACTTTCAGATAGGTGGACATCAAGTCCCAGAATTCCTTAGCCAGGATGGGAACATCTTAAAGTTGTGATTGAAAAACATCAGACTAGACTACTCAAGCAAATATGGTGCATTCAAATTATTCTAGCAAGATCAAACAGACGTTCTGTTTGAGACACTTAAAGAGTGTCTCAAGAGCTGACATTTGAAATGGTATAATTAGCCTGGTACTGAAAGATTTATAATATATTTCTCTGTATGTCTGCTCACTACAGATTCCCACTGAATTCAACAAATAAGCAGATTTGGGTCTCTAAGTGACAAATCCTGGTATATAACTTTTATAAAACATATAACTAACTTTTTGCAGAATAAGATGGCTCCAGCAGCATACAAATAGTTTTGTTCCAAGGTTATAGTTTGTTATTCTTAGCAGTAGATCATACGATCCAGAATTTGCAGTCCCTTGAAAGCATAATTAACCAGTGGGAAGGGATGTTGGGAGCTGCAGTTCACTAACATTTCCAAGGCTGTAAGTTCCCCCATGTATTCCAGCCATAAGTTACTCATAAACATTAATCTGTATGAATTGAATGTTCACCTGATCCATGCCTCCTAAATAAACCTTCCCTGTCCCCAGTGTATTCCAGATGATGGTTGTGCTTGCTGGAAAATGTGGCAATTATAATCTAACACATCTGGAAGACACTAAATTCAGAATAACCTACTTACAGATTTAAATATAATTATTCCTGAGTTGGTACTTTTTCAACTTTTGCAGTGCAGTTCTCCACCTCTCCCACCAACAACAAAAAATATTTCTAAAAGTATATTTTACAATAAAGTGTATTTTAGACCTGCATCCATCTCAATATAATATTTTAGACATACATATTTTTTTAAAAAAATACACATCTAAAGACACACAGAAACCATGGAATGGTTGTTCATCTCTGTTATTTAAAAGAATCCTGCATTCAAGAAAAAATCAGAAGTAATCCACTAGACCAGAAGCAGAGTGATCTACCCTCACTTAACCTCTCCTAGAACTATGGCTAGAGAGAAGAGTTTCTTCTTGTATCTTAACAAGATAATGAAACAGTAACAGGCAATATTTCCCATCAGTCTAGAGCAACATAGCTTTTAAAAGTTATAGAAATTGGTATCAAAATCAGTATTCTCCATGTGCAGCTCAGGGGAAATTAGAGACTGATTGTCTGACTCACTCTTCCCATCCTAAATGGGCCTTTCTGGACATGGGGTCTATCAGAATTGCCCTACCATGAGCCACGTGACGCAACCACCTCAGGAACAGCTTTGGCAGCTTCCTGGCTATAACTCCTTGGAGTCTCAGCCAGTCCTCCTCTAGATGGACATGGCACTGTTTAAGCTGTGCAGCTTTCCCTGCATCTCCTAGGTCATGCTGGATGGAGGGCCTTCTTCCTTTGGCAATGCTAAACGTCAAATCATCATCCCAAAGACTTTGGTGCAAGAAGCAGGAGCATCCCATTCTTCCACTAACCCTGTCAAGTTTGCAAAGCAGCAGTCAAGATGAGGCTCAGGATCATGTTTTCCATTGAGACCTCTTTGTCAAGTGTGGCAGGACACAGAGAGAAACAACAAGATTTCTTATTCTAGTACAAACAAATTCCCAGTCCTTACCTCCAACCCCTCTTTATCCATGCCACCTTAATTTGTCAACGTGACTTCGTTGACTTACCTACACCCCAGCCCATCTGTTTTCCAGAAAGAGGTCCTGCCTCTTTCCCTGAATCCTTGTCACTGCTGTCAGTTTAATCGTCTCTCACAATGCGGTTCTGTGCAGAGCTGCAAAATACCCTTCCACCCTTGCAACTAATACCAAGTTAGTTCTTCATTCTCTCATTTCTTCAGCTCTTGTCACTTATATTTTGGTGGAAAGATATAATCAGAAAAAGGCTTCTGGAACCTGCCCTCGAGCCAGTTCATTTTATTTCTGCTGAAATCCCTGACAAAACAAATCTAAGCATAAATCCCCTTGAAGACCTGGCTTCTCCTCTGATTAAACAAATATTAGGAGGACCAAAGATTCTCTTCTCCAACTTCCAGTGCCCCCTTACACACCCACGATGTGTAAGTTCAGTCAGGTTACCAAACATAGAAGCAGCCCATGGAAAAATCACTCACCTATCGTCTTACTTGTCCCTCTAGAAATCAGTTGTGGAATATAATGAAAAATTAACCGGTGAGGCTTGGGGCCATGTGGAGAAAAAATGTTGTTTGAGCAAACAGTAAGTATTCTCCTCCCTCCTGACCCGTTCTCTCCACCTCCTTTGATTCTCCTCCCACAAGTTATTTCAAATAAATTATCATCAGAAGTCTGGAGTGGGTAGAGGTCTGGGAGAAAGCATGTGTGTGCTTGTTTAATGTTTTGTTGAAAAGAAGGGAGAGATGGGGAATCAGTAGCAGATTCTCAAATTTCATAATATTTCTCCCCTTTATGAAGTGGTGCAAAAGGGGTGGATGGGGACGGGACCTGCAAACAGGCAGATTGACTGGCAGACAAAACGCAAAAAAAAAAATCTTAGGACAGGGAGGGGAGAATGAGATTGGTGTTTTGCACATACTTGCAGGGAACCTATTTCTGGGGTATAAGATAACAAATATAGCACTGCAATATGAATGTGAATGCGTTCACATATGTGTGTGTGTGCTGGCACACTCCTTTTTTTGCATCTAGAACATTGCATTATGGATTTCATTTGCATTCCCTGCTTGTTTCTTTCAAGAATTTCTTGAAATTCTTTCAAGAATTTCAGGCAGGGATATTAGTCCTACAATAGCTCTTTGAAAGAAACACAGCCAAGGGTTGTTGGAAGAGTTTACTCACTAACAGTACAGCTGAAGAGTTTCTCACATTGAACACTGTAGCTGCAAACATGTTTGTTTTGAGTAAGCTTCACTGAGATGCCTTCTGCTGTTGTTGTTTTTTCTCCTGCCTGATCAAGTTTGGAGAGATTTGGTGATGCTACATAAGAGACTCCAAGGGGCTTCTAAGATTTGATGTAGAAAGGCTAAATCCCACAAGGTCACAGATAAGGAGCCTCTAAATAACACCTTACAATGTAGCCCACTGCAGTGCTAACTCTTCAAAGCCAGCTGTTGCTAAAATGGTTGTTATTTTGCTCTTGTCCATACAGTGAGCTGGTGTTGGTAGATCACCAAATCAAAGAGGAGTAGAAGATACTCATTAAAATCATCCAGTTCTTATGGATGATACCAGGAAGTGACTTAGTGTCCATAAAATACATAAGGAAGCAATTGACTATTCATCCAATAAAGGTCCTTCACCCTTTTCTCAAACATATCACTAAAATTAATAATTTCTAGATGACATCTTGTTGTTGTACAGTCGCGCAGTCGTGTCTGACTCTTCGCGATCCCATGGACTGAATTATGCCAGACCCCCCTGTCTTGTACTGTCTCCTGGAGTCTTCCCAAGCTCACACCCATCACACTGACTATGCTATCTATCCATCTCATCCTCTGCCGTCCCCTTC
>JANHZU010001318.1:95838-112720 GCA_032468055.1 Acrochordus granulatus
CCAGCGAATGTTGGCAATTTGATCTCTAGTTCCTCTGCCTCTTCGAAAGCCAGCCTGTACATCTGGTAGTTCTCGGTCCACATACTGCTTACCCTTTTAAAAATGCCTCAATTACTAAACCTAACTTTTATAGTTGTTTATTGTAAGCTGCCTTGAGTTTCATGCAAATAAAAAAAGTAGAATATGAATTTAATGAACAAAAACAGTGAACAGGTATCACTGAATTTCTCCAGGGAAAGGAAAAATTTTCCAACAGGTTCTCAAGGGGAAGACTCTTAGTGTTATACAGTCCCCTCCCACCTTTTTCTTCCAGGGAAGTCTGGGAGATGATAGATAGCTGGAGAAATGATTATACAATGAAAGACAGGATAGTCACAAATTTTCTTTTGAGCACCTCAGCACTGATAAGAGCAAGAAAACCATATTTCATCAATGAGAATTTCTCTCCAACCTTTCAGAAGAATTTCAGAAACAAATTTTCTGTCAGCAAATTGAACAGGAAGTGATAGACAAAAATGGAAAATTTCTCTGGCCAGCACCACATAAAATTCTTCTTCTGTGCATCTCCTCTAAGACATATCACCTTTATTCTGAGTCAACCACATCAGGGCAAGATAGACAATGACAGCTGAGAAACTGCATAATGTATTTAAAAGATCCTTGTATCAAAAGGTCAAAATCACAAAAGGTCCTTTTTTATATCATGATATATATTAAAGGATTGGCAGAGCAATCTTAGTAGGGAAGTAGGAATTAACTGACTCAGCAAACAATCCATTCCTCTAAAGCCCTGCCTTTTAATGTTGGTCAGGGGTTATGGAAAGGGAGGGATTTTCAAAAGTAGGACAAGGAAATATTTGCTATTTTGCCTTTTATCCCCATGCCACTTCAACTAGCAAAGATGACATTAAATACATCAGCTCCAGAATGGAGTTGCACCAAGGCCTTTTGGAACTATGAACGCACTTTTAATTCCACGGATACACCTGAATTAGTTTTTATCTTGGTAATGAAACTACATTAACCAAGATATCCATAAACACATTAGAGGAATGAAACTCTAATGTTTCATTCAAAATCATACTCTTTCCAATAGGTTAAGCTGTACTTTTATTTTCAAGGAAGCATGTATGAGACTATAACACCATTGTTTTGTTTGTTTTTCACATTTTTAAATCACCCATCTTCCTCCAAGATATAGAAATGGGATCTTAGTATTCACATCCATTATTATACAAGCCATAGTATTCCCTGTGACACTCTATGGAAGTGAAAGTTGGATTCTGAAGAAGCAAGTTAGGAAGATTACCATGGATAACCAAGAAAACAAATAAATGGTTTATTGAACAAATCAACCCTGAATTCTCACTTGAAGCACAAATGGCTAGGCTTGTATTATCCTACTTTGGATAATTATGCAAAGATCCAGCTCTCTGAAGAAGGCTGTAATGTTAGGAAAGATGGAAGGAAAGAGAAGAAGAGGACAACCAGAAGGAAGGTGTATAGATTCAGTTAAAGTGGTGATGGGAGCAGGGAACATTAGAAGACCTGAAGGAGCATATTAGGGACCATGTTAGGGATTATCATGGAGAAAATCTATTTATGAAGTCACCAGGAGTCAACAAAGACTTGAGGGCAGTCAATCAGTCAGTTAAGGTATCCTTGATAATCTGATGCTTTCCCATTTAGTTAGGATTATAACTCTGAGCATTTGGAGCTGGGACTTCTGAGAATTACCATTTTATATCTCTGCGTGTTGCACAGTGGGGGAAAACTGCTTTAAATAATTTATAAAATATAAGAATACAAGTACTAAAGATGTAATTATAGAATTTTCCTAAGAAGAAAAATGTATCAACTTAAATCTATAGTATGGGCAGTTAAGCATCGGTTCATATTAATTTGTTGTACCGTCTCAACCATTTCAATTTATCAACTTACAATGAAGTTATTATGTGGTTGCATATTTAAGAAACTTCATTCCGCAGAATCTATATTTGTTTAGAATCTATCTATGGCCTGAGGTTTAATTAATCAATGTAATATTTTCATGCATTTCTAGTTAGGTTATACCTAGAGTTATAATTTAGAAGAAGAAAACTTTTAAGTGAATCTGGCATTGGAGTAAATCTTCTATATGTATTGTCTAATTCAAGAAGTTTCTTTAAATGATTTTTCAGAAGCAGAAATATATACATTATATTAATTTTTTCCCAAATTGCATAGATTTAACATGTGATTAATCAGTATGTTAACAGATTACTAGGCATATACAAACATTCTTAATTAAAAAAACAGACCTTAGATGGGATTAAATATAATTTGCTGGCCAACACTGGTTTAATATATCGTAAACAATGAAAAAATGTTCTCATCTAAAATGAAAACATAGCACATACTCAGCCAAACAGTCTAAATCCCATTAATCTTAATGGAGAAATAAGTATCTCATATTTATACTTTATTTATTTAATTAATTTTCATTAAAAATCTCACTTTTGACTCATAAAGTTACCAGACTACTGAGATAATTGCAATAAATGCATTAAAATGGTCCTCTCTGTGTACCTTATGAAGTTCCTTCAGGACACTATACATATATTTGCAATATGGATGTGAAATTAACAGTCTAGCCAGTATACCATACCAAAATTAGGATGATAATTGAAATATTCCATAACACGATAACACTTACAGGCAATGATTCAAAATTGTTTAAACCTGGTAAATAGATTGTTAAAAAGAATCTGGCAATATACTCCCATACCTTTCTTACTCAGCCTATGCTATGTACAATAATACTATTTATTTATTGCATACATTTTAGACACCACCCATACAGTTTGTCAACCAATTTCTTGCAGTGTCCTAACCTCCAGTCCAGGGGAACCTAGAAAGTAAAGGTGAAGTTTAAAAAAAAAAGGGTGAAGAAGATCGGAAAACTAATGCACACGACCAGAAAGACAAAAGCAAAACTAAACAAAAAACAACAGCTGTATTATGAGTGCCACCATTTTTGTTCCTGTTGGCCAAAATCCAAAAAACCACTTAAAATGTCTGGCATACTCAAAGGAATCCTGGAGTTGTACACCTAGAACAGTGTCTATTATGCCTTATGAGAAACCCATTTGAAATCTGCAGTTCAAGATGGGTAGGCATTTTGGGCTTCATGGACACAAAGACACTGGCAGACATGAGATGCTTCATTAGTATCTGCCAGTTTCCTTATCTCACCTGATTCTAAATAAAAATAAACTTTTAATGTAAAAAAATGTAAATAGGAGGTAAGCCTGCCCCAAAGCAAAGCACCAGTTTCTAGCACCCTATTTATTTACAATAATGTCTCTTGGTCCAAATTCCATATCGGGTTACACAGACCTTTAAGAAAACAACATTGGTGAATGGATGTAGCCCAATGCTTAGCTTAGAAATGTTCCCAGCTCTCTCCCCACAAGGCAGTGAGAGGTTGGAATGGCAGAGAGTCTACGAGAAGTGGACATGCAGCCTCTCACTGAATTTACCTTCTGCTATACAGTTATTTTGTGACTGTAGATTATAAAAGGCCACAATAAAATGTACCAACAGCCAAAAGATAGCAGAGATTGAATCTGGGAGTTGCATCTAGGTATGTCCTCTCTATCAATGAACAATGATTCCTTCCTTAGATATACCCTAGAGATTTTTGTTTAATTCTGTTTTTAAATAACTTTTATTGGAGCAAATTGAAGCTATAAATGTCAATACTGTCAAATGAATTGCTGGCTAGAGAGGTCATTCACTTTTTGAATTGGTTTTGTGCCTAACCAACTTTGAAGAGACATGTGATACTAGCCATGTGAACAGAAGTGATTTGCTATGTCATTCTCAGATGCATGCAATCCAAGGTGCCCATAAATTGCCCTTCCTGCCCTTTTCTCCAATCCATTTCAAAAATCAAAATCAAACCATAATGAAAATATTGCAAGGGCAAGGCTGGCTGTTCCACCGGAAAGTTGGAGATCTATTCCAGGAAGTCCCCTTAACCAATCACAGCAAAATTTCTTGCAAATGTCTCTGGATCTTTTAATTCTTGCCCAGAAACATCAGGCAGTCTGGAATCCAAACAGACATTTCACTTAGCATGCAAGTTCAAAGCTTTATTTACTCCCCCAAGTAAGCTTACTATAAAGCACATGAGATGAATAACAATTCCTGAGTTCTCTCTAAATATCTTATATGAACAGATTGTATGGAATCTCATCAGTCCTTAAATGGAGTGAAGATCATTCTCCCTAATGAATTGACAGTTTGGCCAATATTTAACAATTTTAACTGTTCTTTGGTATCTTCCAACTATCGCTAATCCTTTACTTATATACCTTTAGTCCAGCAAGTAATTGCTCTATTATAGCTAATAAAACAGACTGACAGAGTGGCAAAATAGGATTTCAGAGCTCCATAAGACATCCACATCTTCGGGATTTTTTTCTCTCTTTCAAAATGTAGCAGGCTTAGCTCATATGCCCTTTTTTAAAAAACAAAATACTCTATATCTGGCAGCTATCAGCCAGTAATAGGCAATCCTATCTAATATTTCAGAGACTGCTGCTCTGTTTCTCTTCTTTGTCCACTTATTTTCTGTTGAAAAATTCCATTCTGTTGAAATTATTCATGTGAGTAAATATGCATGAATTACAGAATTGTTACGAGCAGGTGCAGTGGCTGAGTGGTTAAGATGCTGGGCTTGTAAGCCAGAAGGTCGGAAACTCAAGTTTGAGACCCAAGCATTGCCATGAAATGGGGTGAGTTCCCATTATTCACCCAGCTTCTACCAACCTAGCAGTTTGAAAGCACGTAAAAATGCAAATAGATTAATAGATACTACCTAATCTGATGGGAAAGGTAACAGCATTCTGTGCGCCTTGGCATATAGTCATGCCGGACACATGAACACAGAAGTGTCTTAGGACAAATACTAGCTCCCTTGGCTACAAAATGGAAATGAGCACCGCCCCCAAGAGTCGGCCACAACTGGCCAGGGACACCTTTATCTTTTATAAATCACATTCCAGTTTGGAGGCATACTGGGGAAATGGAGCTTGCAAGCAAGATGATCCACAGCATCTTGATTTCCATCAAATCTCACCATAGCTTCTCTTCTCTTCTCTTCAGGAAACTTTTTGATTTTAGAAACAAGCAGCTTCAGAGGCTGGGAGGGGTGAAGCAGACACTTCCAATGTCATATTTCTTCTCTGAACTCATGAAACCCACACATGCAGTAAAATGTTGAGCTCTCATAAAATTGATAGTGATAATAAGCACCAATTATCAATCAGCAAAAAGTTCTAGGTTCACAATTTATGAGTGGTCCTACCCAAACTCAATCCCTCCACTTAACTGCAGCAGTGAAGATTGTTTGGCACTGCTGCAGCATAGACTGAGCTGGATCTCCTGCCAGGTGGGGTTCCTGTCCGAATTATATGTGGTTTCATGATATTATATGCATACTTATACATATAGTATCTTGGAGGGGAATATAGTCGCAGAAAAGAAATACTGTATAACATTGGGTCCTGCTTAGTCTACATTGCACCAGCACCAAGCGTTCTTGCTGCTGCAATTAATCCAAGGCAGCAAGCTTGTGCCTTTTTCCTTGGCTGGCAGGCAGGCAGGCAATAGCTGACCTGCTCTGGACCTCAGAGCTTCCAGCCCACAAAGGAACACCTTTCTTCAAAATGAGTTTAATTCATTTGCCTCCTCTGTCCAAAAAAGTTTTAATTCGTATCTGTTAAGTTTCAGGCTGCACAAAATTCATGATGTTGGCTATTAACTTTATAAACATTTCAGTTTAAACTTACCCTTGTATTGGCATTATGTGCATAAAGCCATAAACTAGCCTTTTCCAATATGGTACCCGTATATATGAAGGGCTGCACCATTCAGAAGTCACAAGCAACAAAGCTAACTGTGAATTCCTTGAGTTACAATTTCATATTTTGGCAGGAAATCTATTTGACAAAAAGTTTCCGTAATGAACATGGCATATGTAACAGAGAAGTCTTACTGCATAGATACAAAAGATTCTAGTTAAAGTTCTTGCTGACTACTGTGACAGTTCCTTTCTCTGGCTCTCCAGCATCCCTCTTTGAATGGGCTTTGCACATCAGTATTAACCATACCAACATCTACCCTAGTTACCCATCTCTGGATTTGCTGTCGTTGCTGCTTTAGCTACCCTTGGTGTTCTGCATGTTGAGGCTCTGATGATCTTCCTGCTACTCAAAAGAATGCTGTAAAAAGAAACACTATTAAAAGCAAAGTTTGAATTCCACTAAAGTGGAGCAGTTAAGTATAAGGTCTAGATGTAAAATATTAATTTTGGGGGGGAAAGCTGCCAATTTTCCTAAGGAAGGATTTGGTGCTTCTTCAATAATCCTAAACATTTTAGTCTCACAAATATCATATATTTTCTATTCTGGCTACCTCTTCCCAAGAGTATTTGTTACCAGCTTCAGTAGTATGAGTTGTGCCATGATAACATTACACAAATGATTAAAATTGCATAGCCATGACAATGGTGATGACATTGGCCCCCTTGCTGTGGTCCGTCTATTAAAGGGGGGCTTCTTCTCTCTTTGTACAGTGTAAAATTCTGAGATTACTAGAGACAAATTCTAATAAGCCTTTAAGGAAAACAATATTCAACAATAAAAAATTTACAATATAAATGTTAAGTCAGGGGTATGAAAAGCAAGCACAGCATACTCAATATAAAATGCTCTAATGTGAAGTACAAATGCAAATTGATTATCTTGGTTATATTCTAAGGAAGAATTTTCATAAGCAAATTAAGAAAAAATAGCTATAGTTTCTCATCCAGTTAAAATTACATAACTTTGAACTCTATCCTTAATATTATATGTGCAATTTTTTTAAAAAAGGAAGTTACTGAATAATAGTATCAAGAAAGTTGATGTATGTTGTGGCAATGCCAAAACTGAGCAGGACTTCTTTTGGGGGGTGGGGAACCCCACCATGCATGAAAGCTGAGTTTATTTTTTTAAGGTAACAGCTGTAAAATCTCCACTCACTTTACAGCACTCCACTACAGTCCATATCCAATCAGAAGAGAAAAGCACAGTATTTAATAACAGTAACTGCAAACATACACTGGTCTTACAAAATCCCAAAGTGGAAAAAAAATGGAATTGTTGCAGAGAGCAAGGTTTGCGGAGTTGTAACTTGTGCATTTTTTGTGTTGTGAGTCAATTATACACTTGAAGATGATGATCATCTTCGATGCCCTCTCAGATTGTATGGCCACCAGTAATGGATTGTGGAAGTTGCATTCTGAAGACATTGGATTGTTTATTCCTTTCAGCATACATCTTGATTTACACAGTACACACCTTACTCTTAGCCGTCCTCATTTGCCAATCACTATTTATGTCAAGAGAAGGCAACTTAGGATCTTCAGTGTTCTGGAATGCAGCTCCATACTATCTTGCCATATTATCTGTGGTTGATGGAAACTGAAATCTAAAACATTGGAAGGGTGTCAGCTTTAGGATTCATATTGTGTGTACACTAAGATGGTAATACTTCATCCACAAAATCATGGCTAAAACATGGCCGACTACAAATCACATTACAGAGAAACTCACAACCTTAGGTGGAAGCTTCTTCCCAATGAAATGACTCAAATACAATTGTGCATATTCAGTTTAGGTTTGCATCACACTTTGGACTTCTAAAACTCAACTAAAAGCTTTGTGGAAGAGACTAAAGTCTCTCTAGTTACCAAACTTAAAAATACAGTTACCAAATTTGAAAGTCCAGGCACAGAAATTCAAAGGAACCAGAATGACAGGCTATATCTTGAGTAGAACTAGCCTGTATGTTGATTCTGGCTAAAACACCTGTGCTGGAAGATTCTGCACAACCAATAGATGGCAACAAACAGATAAAGAAAACAACAAATCTTTCCTGCCATCTAATGGTTGTCTGTAGTTTTGTAACTTAGTTATGGTAGCCCTTGCAGTGTTTTCCAAATTTGGTTAATTTAAGATACGTGGACTTCAGCTCCAGAATTCCATTTACATCTAAGCAGTAGTCCTCAAACTTTGCAACTTTAGGACAAATTAACTTCAGCTCCCAGAATTCCCCAGCCAACATGGCAAAACAAAGAATAACCAAGATACAGTAAAGCTATTTTCATGGAATAAGGCAAAACTTTGAGAAATATGAGACACCTATCCCCATCCAGGTATGATATTGGGATGGAATTAGAAAGGATAATTGTATATAATATAATATCAAGGATTCTGGGCAGAAAGTGAAAAAGTGATGTGGGAAAACAACTAAATAATTTTGGATGTTGGGAAAATATTGCAGAAGGGCATACAAAATATGCAACCAACTTCTTCATTTCTAGACAGGAGGAATATAACTATTTTTTCTTTATAAATCAATGAAAACTACAAGAAAAGTTTTAATCAATTTCTATGGTTCAGAAATTGAACACGGGAAAACTGCTTCACAAACTAGTTCAAATTCAATTATTTCATCAGATAATTGCAACATCCTTTTGAAATTTAGACAAAAATAGGTTTATGGGCCATTCACACAGAGCATAAATATAGAACAAAGACCACATGCAGCATAATTACTCTACTTAGGATCAATAATTTATATATTGATTTTAATTTAACTGAGAGGCAGCTGATAAGAGCAGTGCGAGTTCATGCTACCTAAAAGGGTTAAAAGAAGTCCATTTAAAGGGTAAAAGCATCTTTCTTCTCTTTCCCTCTGAATGGGAAATGGCTGAAGGATTATGATTGAAATGTAGTACTGTGCAAAAGTCTTAGGCCATCACCTAATTTTTTACCAAAATTTTAATAACCATCCATAATTATTTTTCAATCCCTGTATTAAGATTTAAGCAGAAAATACAGGAAATATGTTTGCAAAATTTAAGCAAACACAATTTTCAGAACAAAATGGCTTTTTCAGGTAAAAATAAATAATCAGTACTAAATCATAAATAATCAGTACTAAATACTTGCCACTTTAGCCTATGGAAGTTGTTTTTTCTGCTTTTTTCTACATTTGAATACTGCGTATAAATTTCCTATATATTCTGGTTTTATTCTAATAAAGAGACTGAGACATAATTGTATATGGTAATTATACCATTGCTAAAACAACCAATCTAATGGTTGCCTAAGATTTTTGCACAATACTGTATGTGGAATGCACCTTGTTGAAAAGGATGCAATAAATCTCAACAAAGCTTTAACTGGTCCACTGAGACAAATGTTTTGCTGCTCTAGACCATTACAAATGTGATTTTACATCCTTCATTTACAAGAGATTGACTACAATGGCCATTTTGCACACCATCATGTGAATAATAAAGGGATCCCAGGGGCTATAGCCTGTACCAAATCCTGTTTTAATTTGAAACCATCCTATTATTCTAGAAAAAAACAAGATTTCCAGCACTCAACCACAGATCCTTTCTATTGCTCCCAGACACAGGCAGGCTGCATTTTATTCAGTATACAAGTTCCGAGTTTCAGTAGCTCTCATTAAAAAATGCTCCATAAAGCACCATGTGTCCTTTCAGAGGCTGAATAATAGATTCCAGCAGCAAAATCACCAGCTAAGAATACCAACTATTACAGTTCAATAACACCAGAAAATGTGACTCCACATTTCTGAGCCCTGTCATAAATATCACAAATAAATAATGCAACTATTCTTCATCTACCCATCTAGCATTTGACATATTATGGTATCTCACCAACTTTGCAATCCTTCTTGTTTTGCAAACACAGCATATTATCAGTCTGTTCAGAAATGCTGAGTTTTCTCAGCAGCTCTTTGGCTTGGTTTTCTTCTGACTGCCCTTATGCCATAATCCAGGTTCAAAATCTTGATTCTCATTGTTAATTTCTGCATTTGAACTCTAGCAAAACCATGTGATCTTCTCCTTATAGGGAGGGCACAGGTATGAGATTACATTTTGGCAATCAAACAATCTAACGTTGCCTCTGAAAATTCCTGTACCCTTTGCAGGGAAGAACAAATTAAAACCCCTATTTCAATTCCAGATATAGGCATGACTCAACTGCTAATTGACTCTTGGAGGCTGGCACTCTCCACTGTATGTGTGGACAGCACAACAGTTTAAAGGATAAGCCATCAGCACATTCAGTTCTGTCCTTCAATGTAGAAGTTCAGTAGGGACAGTGAAGAGCAATACTGGTGCTGCCTGTTGAGCAGCTGCCCTACTATTTCTAATGGATGGACAGGTGTTGCTTCGATGCCAACCTCAATCAATTCTAGCAACTATATGTTAAGAGGTTTTGGGAGTTGGGCTCTAACAAACATTTGGAAAGCTACAAGTTCCTCACCTTTGTTATAATCTCAGGATATTCAATTGAATTTAGCATTTGCAGCAAATATAAAGTCTTTTTTTTTCCAGAAATGTATCCATATACTACAGCAGTTCAATTAAAGTAGCTATTTCAAGTGTTATGTTAAAATAGCCTTGTGAATATCAGCCTGGAGAAGGTTAATGATGTACTGTATGCCAAAGAAGCACCCACTTTCAGAACTTGCAAAAATCTGGTTTTCTGATTATAAATGAACACAGGGGCAATTGGGAGCAACAGCCCTGCAAAATGAAATATTGTTGTTCTTTTACAGCTTAAAGTTAATTGAACTGTAGTGACAAATATAATCAGTGCTTTTTTAATTTAGAAATTTTCTAGTGTGACTATGAGGCAGAGGTTGACACGCTCCAGTCATATGGCCCCTGAGCTTTTTTTTTTTGTAATGTCAGAGTTACAGATCACTATCAGAATTCACTGCAAACATTAAATGATATAATTTTCAGAGTATTTCTGAAAAAGAAAAGCAGCAAAAATGGGCACTTAGCTTCCACTGAATTTACCATACTTATTTTCACCCTTTTATTGCTTTAAAAAAGGTGAAGTTTGTTGTTGTTTCAGTATAGGTTTTGGCTATCAAAAGTTCTCTGTCAGGCACAAAGGATTAGGCTAACGGATTTATTGGTCCTATGAGATTATAAGAATTTGCCCAACTGACTGTTGAACACTTGTACAGCTAAGATAAAGTTCAACAGCCTTCAGGAGGAGTTGGGTTTCTGATGCTTGAAGATGTAAAGACATTCCAAGCTGATCCCATGTTTCACAGCTCCTGTTCCTGGCCCAGCCCTCCCTTCTCCCACATCCTCCTTTTCTACAAGAAAGATAATGGAACAGTTCATGCAGAACAAAATAAACAGAATTACAATCCTCAAAGTAACTAACTCCAGTGGCCATTGACCATTAGTCTGGGTTCTTATGGGAAATTGCGCACTTTGCAAGATGTGAAATGCAAAGCTCTGTGAGAAGAAAAAGAAGGAAACAAGACTCTTCCCCATCAAGTTCAGCTCAGGGTTTTGAGTGGGGAGGCTGGATGAAGAGGGAAAGAGAAGAAAGATGCAGCTGGAAAGATGGACTTGCTTATTGCAAGATTTTTTTTAAAGACTAAATTGTTTAGGTCATGGAGACCTGTTGAAAGAAAGATCTACTGATTATCAAAAACAAAAATCAAAAGTAGAACTTTGAAGATCTTGCTGGACTAGGAATATCCCATGGAACTGCAGAATACCAGAAGGAGCAAGTTTTGGATTTGACCAGTATTGCTACGCAGTTGCACCGTCCACCACATGGCTGATAGGAGAACTCAAAGGAGCAATGGCGGAGTTAAATGGATACAGAACCTTCATTGAGAAGTTAGACAGCTGGTATCTTTGCTGGCCTAGCTAGATTACAAAGGTGCAGTTGGACCCAGAAGAACTCAGCTTTAATTTCAAGACGCTTGCCCTGCTCCTTACGTCATTTCCCCCTCTAGCCCCTTATGGCATCTTCTAGAGTTATCCAACGATTATTGTGCCAAAATAAAAATAAGGAGGACAGGCCTTCTATCGCTTCAGCAACGACTGAGGGATGCTGTGAAGACCATATGAATCTCTAGTGAGAAATGGCTATTGCTATGCCCATCGGGCATCAGTTCTTTCCCTAAAGCCTGAGTAGAGCTAGCAGTCATGTGATAGAAAAGAAGCTAACATTTGGATCAATATCAAGTTAATAGAAAGCAGAGAATAGGAATAAATGTTCAGTTCTCACAGCAGACAGATGCAAGAAAAAGGGCCCCCGTGTATTGGTGCTTTTTGTTAGGGCTGAACAATAATAATTTTGTCATAAGGTACGGGCTTTTCGTTATTCCAAAGCCCCATCAAACTGTATCTGTGAGCTGTGTGCAGTAGCATTCAGTCTCTTAGTGTATGTTGTAATTTACTCTGTTGGAAAATAATTAAAAAAATCTTAAAAAAGAGAAATAGCATTCAATATCAACTACAGTTCAGTCCAAGAAAGTATAAAGTGATAGACACTTGAAGTGGGGAGGGTGTTTAACTTTTTATATACAGATAGTCCTCAACTTATAACCATTCATTTAGCAACCGTTTGAAGTTACAACAGCACTGAAAAATGTGACTTACAACCAGTCCTCGCACTTACAACCATTGCAGCATCTCCATGGTCACATGGTCAAAATTCAGGTGCTTGTCAACCAGCATGTATTTATGACAAGTGCAGTGTTTGGAGTCATGTGCTCACCATATGCGACTTTCCCAGCCAATTTCCAACAAGCGAAGTTAACCGAGAAGCCATATTCAATTAATAAGTACATTATTCACTTAGCAACTGCAGTAATTCACTTAACAACCGTGGCCAAAAAGGTAATAAAATCAGGCACAATTCACTTCACAATCACCTTGCTCAGGAACAGAAATTCTGATCTCAGTTGTGGTTGTAAAATGAGGACTATCTGTATGCAGATGATATTCTGGATTAATGATGAAAATACTGATTTATTTTTTCTTACCATACAGCTCTATTGAAAAAATGAAATTCCATGCTGGGTATCATTTGAAAAGGGATCAAGAATAAAACTAATAGCATCACAAACTCCTTGTTCAAATCCGAAGATCTTCCATAGGGATGGATAGGGAGACAAAATTAACCCTTCATTTATTTCATCAGATTGAATGTTGGGGCTTCCACCTGTAAGCAGTTTCAACATAATGCTGCTTCAGTGGTGTCATATCCAGGGAAATGCCATTTTAGGACTGGAAATGCCACTTCAAATCCAATGCTGTGTTGGCAGTGGAATTCTCCAGATGAATAGTACTGAGGGAACTTTAATCTGCTTTCCCTTGCTGCAGATTCTGAAGTGACCTGGGAATTCATGGCCACAAGGACAACCACGGACCTGACAGCAGTGATCACATGTTAGACTTGGTTTTACTCTTGGAAGAGTGGCAACAAGACCTGGAACTGGGGCATATGGATAGTCCTCATTTAGTGACTCCTTCGGACAACAACAATTTGCAAATACAACTGTTTGAAAAACTAACTTTGCAACCAATGTCTTCACTTACAGCCTTAGTAGTATCTTGCAGTCATCTATTTTCCATTGTCCTGTACATTGTATTGTACATGTCCTGTGCCTGACCTGTTTTTTTTTCTTTTCCCAACTCCTTGCAGAACAGAGGAAATGTAGCACATTTCTTTTAGTGCTTTTTAATGATAGCTACATGTTAACTCTACACAGCTCTACTCTGTGATTTAATTAGTTGATTAGAAACTTCCCGCTGGCTTGTGCTGTTGCCTGACTCTGATAAGACTCTAATTCAATTTCACACAAAGGCTTTTTTGCCTCTTAAGTGGCCAACAGCAGGCATTAGCACACTTCTATCTTTGGATATTCCCCATTGTGTGCCTGTTTACTCTCTTGTATTCCCTTCCTCAATTCCTCTGGAGCCAATTAATGTAAATACAAACATTAACTCCCTTCTTGCTAATTCTCCCAGCACCAGGATGAGCATTCCCAAGAGCATGGGAATTCCCAAGGGGAAAAAGAGCTGTAATAATGTCATCTCTTATGGAGAAGAATGGGCAGGAGGAACTTCTACAAGGGTACTCTGAAAACTCTTTTAGACTTCAATTGGATACAATCACACGCATTCATTCTGGCTGTGCAGGTCTCTTGGAAGTAACTAGAGCACATTATCTTTATATTAGATCCACAGCCCTTCCTGGTTGGTTAAGGCCTCCTGGGAAAGAACATGTGGCTGGATTCAGGCAATGGCAAAGGCATCTTTGGGCAGAGGAAATTGTCCTTCTAGCTCTTAAAGATGCAGTGGAGCATTCCCTCCTCATGAAGCCTTCCTGGATCCAATGGTACTGGACAATTTTGGTCCAGTTTGTAACAGTCTTTTTAAAGGAAGACTGTTGAGGATTCTAAAATGAATGAATTATTTAGACTTCTTTCAGTTGAGTTTAGACTGGGTTAATGTACTGATAATAAAGTATCGAGATCTGAAAACTGAGGTTGAAATCTGATCATACTTATAGATAGGGATGGGACTATTACATTCATCCTTGACTTCCTTAAACTCCCAGTGGCTTCTGATACTAATGATCAAGATATCCTTCTGGACTGGATTCAGTGTTTACAGGTGGGAGGCATTGTGCTGCAATGGTTCTCCTTACTTCTCCAGGGCCAGGGCCAGATGATCTTGGTAGAGTTCTAGCCCAAAAGCAGTTTTTCAGGGTCCATCAAGATTCTATTCTTTCCCTGCTGTTATTTAATTCTCTGTGAAACCACTGGGTTTTGCCATTTGTTGGGAGGAGTCAAATATCATCAATATGCCAGTGATATCCAACTATACATCTCCACCCTACTTCAATCAAATACTTCTATCAAGTTCTTTGCTTTTAATCCTCTGTTCACCACCCAGTATCACTGTCATGAGATAGACAGTTATATACATTAATTCAAACATACAAACATACAGTATGTATATATAGTACATAAATCCAGAATGAATGGTTTCTGGAATTGGACTTCCAAGGAACTGGAAGTCAGCCTATGCCAGAAAATTCTCCTTGGGACTATTGTTTAATATCAAGATTTTTAATATACAGTGTTGGCATTCTACAGGATTCCATTTTGTCTTTCCTGAAATTAAACTTCTATATTGAAACCACTGGCAGAGGTTTAGAACAGAGTATCATTAGTGTGCTGATTATACTTTGCTCTATTACTTCCTTAGAATCCAATTTCTAGAAAATAATCAATAACCTGGAATGTTGCCTGCAACAGATTGAATGAGAGAAAACAATCTGAAATTAAATCTAGACAAGTGAGAAATGGTTACATAAATAGGAAAGTGCACTCACATGCTGAGGTTCACTGTGTTTTGGATATTGTTGCACTACCATTAAAACAGCAGGTTCACAACCTAGATATTCCTTGTCCCTTAGATGTTACTGATATCACAAATGACAGTTGTGTCAAGGAACACTTTTACACTATTACATCTAGTGGACCAGCTGCATTCCTTCCTGAACCATCTGGATTTGGCAGTTGCAGGTTTATTGCCTTGGTTGTGCATCACCTTGATTATTACAGCATATTCTACATCGGGATTCTCAAAGTTGCAGTTGGTCAAAAATTCACCAGCTAAAAGATATATGATGCACGGAACATATAAAGTTGATCCTAAAATATTTGTACTAATAAAATATTTGTTGCTAATAACTTGCCCAACACAATTCAATTTGTGGCATTGATCCTTAATACTCTAAGTAGCTTTAGGCTAGATTGCTGAAAATTGAAATATTCTCTGTACAATTATTAGGGAAGCAGATTTTATTATTATGATATAAAGGAACTTGGAAACTTTAAGATGTGTGGGCTTCAAGCATACTCGCTGGGGAATTTTAGGAGTTGAAGTCCACATATCTTAAAGCTGCCAAAGTTGAGAAACACTGCATTACAGGAGTAGACAAAGCCTAGCACTTAGCTAGCTACAGTCTATCAAGAGTCACAATTCATATACTCTGTGCAAGTCGTAGTGCCTGCACTCTGGAATGAGGTTCTCCCCAAGATGCAGCTAGACCTCCTCTGCTGTTGTTTAGAAGACTGGCTAAGAGCCTTTGGTGAGAGAGAGGGAGATTGCTTGCTTCATTCCATCGAGTCTGTCCTGCTTGCTATTTTTTATGTCTTATTTTTACTGTAATTGTTTTAACTGTTGTGAGTCTCCCAGAATTTTACAGAGTTAGGTAGAATATAAATTCAATAAATTATTATCATCTAAATAATATATTAATAGTAATAAATATTTTATTATTATTATAGTCAACAAGATGAAATCACAGCTGCCAGTTCTTTAGGTGGTGTCAGCCTTCATATGCATCAAGTTCTTTCCAAGAACCTAGGAAGTTATAATATCTTGACGAGGTACATGTATGGATCCAAGCAATGTGGCCTTTTGTAATGGAGAAAGGGAAAATTTGTTAATGCGCAGATTTCCTAAGTGTCATCCGAGGTTTTTTGGTATGGACCCAATGTGCCAATAAGCCGTGGGACCACCACTGCTGCTTATGCCATAATTTTTCAACCTCAGTTTTCAGATCTCAATACTTTATGATCTTCTCCAATTCTTTGTCTTCTGTTCTACTGTCCCCAAGTACTGCCACATCACTTATACACACGTTCTTCTTTCTGACCACAGTTAAATCTGATGTTTTATTTATTTATTAAATTTATATGCCACCGAACTCAGAAATGACTCTTGGCAGCTCACAATAAATGTTATGACACAAGACTTTATCTATTTGTATTTGGAAATACAAATACAAAAGCGAGGGAATTCCAGAAAAACATCTACTTTTGCTTCATTAACTACGCTAAAGCCTTTGATTGTGTGGATCACAACCAAATGTGGCAAATTCTAAAAGAGATGGGAGTACCAGACCAC
>JANHZU010001318.1:113002-126317 GCA_032468055.1 Acrochordus granulatus
TTGGGAAGACTCCGGGAGGCAGTGCAAGACAGGGGGGCCTGGCGTAATGCAGTCCATGGGGTCGCGAACAGTCGGACTCGACTGCACGACTGAACAACATTTGGAAATATTTTAAGCTGCTCATTTTCAACTACTTTTTTAACTCTGTGCCTAAGAAGAAAGGCAGAAGAAATTAATTTAAGTTCAGCAATCTCTTAGACAAGAAGCAGGCAAAGTGATAGGCAAAGAGCGGACACAGTAATCTACAACTCTGTATCAACACCCTACTGCTCCCTTGTGGTCAGCAGATCATGAGATGCTGATGAGTAAATGCCATTGGATCTAGACCTCTAGTACAGATAATCAAATGTGCTAGCAATCCAATTGCAAGCTCTCTGGAAGGTGCCCCTGATGCCAGGGACTTGTCTTTCTGGCTGGCAAGAAAGGGCCTTCTGCTATATTGCTCCCATGATATGGAAGGCCCTCCATCTTGGGAATTATATTTCACCTTCTCTTTCAGTCTTTAGGAAATCCATAAAGATGCATTTTAATATCTTTTTGTGATGCTGCATTTTGATTTTTTAATTTAACTTTCATAGTTTAGACCCACCCATCTCTTTCACAGAGGACTCTGAGTGGTATTCAATAACTTTTTAATATTTTAAATATTATTAGGAGTCTTGAATGCTCAGCAGCAGAAAAAGACAAGATATTGGTCAAAACAACACATCTGGAGGGCATCAGGTTGGGGAAGGATGTCAGGACAATGTTTACCATTAAAAATAAAATGCTTTTCAGTGTGTAAGAAGTTAACCATACATATTTTCCTCTTTCCCACTCCATTGCCTTTTCTTATGCCTCATTTCATGCTTCCTCTTTGCTATCACTCCTCTTCTAATCCTGAAATGAAACCAAATAATCTATCTTTCTTGAGGGGGAAATGAAGAGACGAAATGTAATGAGAGGCAAAATACTTTAAACCACATCTACTAACAAGAGATTATTGGTTTGGATGGAGGATGAAAGTCTGTTTTTCATTCATTTCAAAGGTAGTTGTGTTTCCAAAAACAGCTATTATCGAACAAACACTTTTAATGATTTAAATTACAGAGCTTTCCATTGCTTGGGGTTTAAAATATTGGTGATGAAAGGGTCTGATGCAGAGAATGCCTGAAACTGAAGTTATGCAAGAGAAAGAATTTCTTGTGAGGCAGGGGGCAAACATTTTTAGTCAATAACTAAATAAGGTGCTTTATTAATTCTCTTGCAAAGGTTTTCTTGCTGAACCATTTCTATTGGATGTCTCCAACCTTGCCATGTAAAAATAGGCAAGGGACACACTGTCTGGGAAAGGAACCAACTTCCCAAGCCAGGGCATGGTGGATTATAGAGGGAATCTCACACAGTCCAAGATGAAACATACGTTGCATGTGTCAGGTCTCATCCTTGGAAAAATTGAAAAATTGAACACAATTTTGGGATGACATTATCAGTTAGTTTGGAAGAATCTGGCAGCACTCCTCATATTAAAACTAAAGAATTTGTCAAAGTGTGTAGTTTAGTAATAAAAACACACACAAAACCTAAGATTTAAAAGGAAGGAGGCCAGGGAGTATCTGCAAGCACTCAACTAATGAATATACCAGGTTTTTCAACATTACATGAATATTACTGATCGTGCTTGAGTGAAAAAGAAGGATCTAAAAGGGCAAAAAGACAGTAATAGAATATATGCTTTGTATGCAGAACATGTCAGATTTAGCTTTGACAGTCCTAGCGAAGGGTGGAAAAAGTCATGTCAGAAACTCTGGAGAGCTTCTGTCAATCAGTGCAGACCAAGATGGTGCTGCCTCTGAGAAATCTTAGGACTCCATGTTCCAGAATTCTTTATGGTCCTGCTAGATGAGAATCCTGTGTTTGTAAACCATACAAATTCAGAAGGCATCAGGTTGATGGAGATTGCATGAATAATAATGCATTGACTCAATGAATGGGGAAATTTCATAAACTTGGTAATATTCCCATCAATTCAGGTCATATTTTCTGCTAAACACATCAGTGGTACATTGCCAATATATAAATGAAAGTCTGATGCTTTGAGTTTCTTTAAAAATAGCCACAAACTGTATTCACCTTTGATATTTTATATAGATATCTATACTAGACATATACTGTACTTAGATACCATAAGATGAGACACGCCTCACATACTAAAGATTTCTACTACTGTAGAAGTTTCAACTTGACAACATTAAGATATGTGGAGTTCAACTCCCAAAATTCCCCAAGCCCAGCATTTGCATGTAACTATGCAAAATATCACCAACTGCAATTTTCTCTTTGCCTATGATTATAACTTTAATCCCAGTAAATAGTTTTTTTCTATATTCTCAGGCTATTTTTCTTTCTCAGTAAGTGATAGTTCAAGCATTAGGAACAATCAGCTGTTACCTTAACAGTTTCCTGATTTGACCCTTTACTCTTCCACTTCGATACACTTCATGCCAACTGGTAATAGCCTTCTTCCAGTTCTTTCTTCTCAAAACAGCCTTATTATCTTTCCCACCTGATTTTTCTGATATTATGTCTCTTTCTAAAAGTTCCATTAAGAGATGATCCAGCTACCTCCCTTCCTTGTTAGAGCAAAGGCAAGAGAAGCACAGAGTCTGTATTCATTATTATCTACTCAAAATCAGGATTTTGTCAAGTAATTTGTAGTTTGGGAGAAAATGGCTAAGAAGGTAATTGTCCTAATAGCAGATACAGTTTTTGAATTCTTGTTTGTGAGAATGTGGATAATCAAAAATAGAAGACATTGTACATGTCCTATTCAATTGCCAATTATATGCCTCACTAAAGTGTCGGTACTTACAGACACTACGTGAGAGAATCATATTGGGACTGTAACAAAAGATTATCTTGTTTTTTTCAGGACACATATATATATATGTAGTCAGCAGAACTGTTATGTCTATAATCAGGGCTGCCCAACAGAGAACATGTTTTATAGAAAGATTGGGGTTGCATACAAAGGTGATAAAGTCCCCTAAACACACCTGTCTTTCAATTTCAATATTAATTTTATTATACATCCTTGCATTCCATTTTATCTTACACTATTTCACTTTACTCTGTTATCTTTATCTTACCTTATTATATTTTATTCCACAACAACTTTAAGGAATATTGCAAAAGAACAAAATTCCTACAATTTGAGGTAATTCAATAAATTATTCAGAGAGAAGCTTCATTTACCAGTAGGTACAAAGAAGCAGGAAATAACAAAGTACTATTTCTCCATGAGTCCGATAAACTTTTGCTGATGCCTAGTCTCCACTTATCCTAATTTATTTCTTTTGATTTTTTTTAATGAGAAACCACTTTCTAAAAAGGAGGTGGGGAAAAGAATAAAGCTACCAATCTATAAAAGGAGATTGTTAAAACATTCACTTCCCCAAATTAAATGTATATGCTGAATTATTTGCTGCTGAATGGCTGGGAGAACAAAAGGATTTTGGTTACCCTGAAGCCTCTTTTGCTATTTATTTTTATTGTGTTTAATATTTTTACCTTGCCCTTTAGACAAAGTACCCCCAGGACTTATGAAAGTGCAACAACAAAGGAAAAGCCCCTAAAGACTCCTGGTTACATTTTTTTAAAATGAAATAAGAAAAGGAAAACAGGAATGCAAACACATTCAAAGCATAAAATGTATTATGTTCTGTTGGCATTGGTGTAGTATATAATTTGAACCTTCCCACTCAGTATGGCCAAACAAAAAGTCAAGATGGCAGTGCCAAGGGTGTGATTGCTCCTGTTCTTTCCATCAGTTGCACTGTGCTTCATGATTTATGGCTTCTAAGTCTAACTATTCTTGGATTATATTACAGTGTACAACTAGAGATCACAAAAACTGCAGATATGAGACGTTGACCTTAGGAGAACTTTGGAGGTGGTAAGGTTCTGGAGCAGTGGAAAATGAATTGATGGTTTATTCTTGATATTTTTTACAGCAGTATAAAAGTTTTTAAGAATTTTGGGAAGCAGGAGGGAAGGAGTGCTGAGAGAGAACTGAACATATTCAACAGGAAAAGAGAAGTGATGGAGTTAATCTACTTGTGTTCAACAACATCTTTTCAGAGGATTTGCAGGCTGACCAGAATTATGAACAGGAGACCACTAATAAGAGTTGCACTGGACTATAAGATTTTTTGCTCAGTTCCATTTGTACAAGTATAGATACTAGTGCTATGTAAAGCATTTGGAAGAGGTGCTTCCCAATGTGTGTTAGTACAAACAAACACTTCTTCTTAAATCATTACAACAGATGCATAGCTCTCTGTGGGTATACACTGTGATGCCTCCATTGGGACCACCAGCAGAATGAAGACTGAAGGACACACATACACACATGTGCCTTCCATGTGTGGAATGCATTCCAAATAACCTGGCTGTCAATAGTTTGTAGAAGTGATTTGCATGAGCTAACTCACTTTGTGAAGCATCTCTCTCAATTTCTTGGCACAGCCTTAATAATTTCTTCAATATAAGGCTATCCAAGAAGATATAAGAATTCATAATTTTGTCACAATGAAGCTATATTTCCCTACAAACCATCCTTCAATCCACTGAATTGATTGACTATATATGAAGCCCTCGAAATGAATTCTTACTATGTTAAAATGATGTTTTGAGGTAAGGGTCATAAGAATTATGTTCGCTGTTCAGGAGCTATTTTGGACTTCAGGACATAAATTCTGCTGCTATTGAAGACTCTGCATACACAATGACTCCAAGTTCATCTAAATTGTTTTTGCCATGCACTTGATCACCAGAAGAAACTAATGTACTAGGGACATCTTGTGGTGGCTAAAATTAACTTTCTAAATTCCTCTTAAAATACAAACCAATCACTCATGGTTTCTGATATTATTCAAAGATACTTTACCTACCAGGCTACTGGGAAATTATGGGTTTCCTGCGGATGTCTTTTAAACATAATGTTTGGCTGATATTATTCATTCAAATTCATTATAGAGATCCAAATACAACGGACTCTGGCAATGTGAATGCTCCATTCTGATTTTATCCAATAATAATGACAAACTTCTGAGCTGAATCTCAAACAAATATATGTTTCTCCTTTATTCCTTTGGGATTCTGAAAGCACATTTTAGAGGACCAAACCATTCTCCAAGAGAGCAGCTTGCCTGGGAATGGCCAAGCAATTCAGAAGGGTGACGAAAGAGATCCCTTTTTCCTTTGCTACTCTAAGGAATTGTGTCGCTCTGCCTAATAATCATATTGGTTCTGCAGTTCTTAATGAATCTGACATTCTTTAATGTGTCTCAGGTTGCTCATTCAGTCAGATGAAACTGTGAGCAAGTTGAGGCTGCAGATTCCTTCATTTGAATTCAGTTAATTGGAAAAAAAAGCAGGCCAACTGAAGACTCAGTTTCAAGGCATGATCTGCAATATTTAAGGCTCACTACCCATGCTAATCTCACTGTCCACTACATTTTGTGGAGATAAATGAGGCTGTTGTAGGATGAAATGAAGGTTATGCATGGATTAGCCCTACCTTCCTAAGACAGTTAGACATACATACATATATATGACAGACTATTTAGATCAGATACAGACAACCTATACCAGCTGTTTTGGACTTCAACTTCTATCAGCCTCAGCCAGTATGAACAGTGGCAAGAGATTATGGCAGTTGTAGTCCAGGATAAATGAAGGCACCAGGGAATCTACCGTGATTTCACAGCTGTGCTTGTGACAGTTGGAAAATAGCCCTGCAAGCCATTTTGCTGTTTGAAACAGAACCACAAAGGCAGCTCTCAGGGGCATTGTATGCAAATCAAGACACATAATGCGCTGATTCCTGAATGTCGCCGTTTTCTGCTGCCCTGATTCCTGAATGCAGCAGCTCAAACAATAAAAAGCCAGTTTCCTTTTATCTGTATTTGAATCCCCTTGATTTCATGGAGACCATCCATTTAATGTTCTGGATAACAGCTTGGAAGTGGCTTGATTTTGTCTTCTTTTAGGATGTTCTTTTGACTTGCTAGTCTCTCCTTCAGCTCTAGTAACTTTTGGTGGTCTTTCATTTCAGTCCTGACAAGACTGAACCTTGCTTAGCTTTGTGAGTTCAGTCAAAGTCAACCAATCATATGTTAAAGCAAATTTAATTCACATTACAATGCAATGTGTTTATTTTT
The DNA here is from genome assembly GCA_032468055.1 of Acrochordus granulatus. Taxonomy (NCBI): domain Eukaryota; kingdom Metazoa; phylum Chordata; class Lepidosauria; order Squamata; family Acrochordidae; genus Acrochordus; species Acrochordus granulatus. Next base: position 119,206 of record JANHZU010001318.1, read on the forward strand.
TAACTCGGAAATACCTATAAGGGATTCAATGGGATTGGCACATGAAGGATGCCCTTGTTTGGAGGATGGGGGAAAGGGGAGACTGTCATTGCATTTCTCTCCAGGCCATTATTGGATTTCTTAACAGTAGATTTCCAGAAGATTTGTTAAATAGTTACACCAGATATTCATGCTGCAATTGCTTCCAAAATAAAATGCAGGATTTGTGATTTAAAAATAAAGGTTTATTTCCTACTGCTGAAAAGAGGTATGCTGGATATTTATGGGTCTAAAAGCAAACATTCTTCTGGTCTTTTCCAAAGTTCTGTTAATAAGGAAGTGTTTACCCAATTGTTATTAATATTTTTTTCTATGATTCCTTATTGCCTCCTGCTTCACCACGACTCAAATTTCATCAATCCACATCTTGTCAACCCTCAAAAGAGATTGCTGCATAATGGGCAATTAATGAAGTCAATGAATAATGAAGTACCAAATATTTGCTACATATGCTACACCCATGAAAATAGTGATTTTTTAAAAAGATCACAGCAACAAATTGATTTTATTTTCAAAGAACTGCAGTGATTTTCAGCAAAACCAACATTTGGTTTGAATATCTGAGCAGGATTATATTTTCTTTAATTTCTTCCATTCTGTGGGATAGCAGCTCATAAAATATTGCAGCATATGTGATGATATGACAGCAGCTGTGATCTTTGGAAGAGGGCATCACACATCAACTAATGGATAATGAGATGCTGAATCAGATGTAGATGTATGGATTCAGGGACACTGCTAGCCCAGGTATGTGTTTATACTGCAAATGCACTCATCAGAGAGAAGCATGTGATTTCATCAAGAGAGCTTCCAGAACACGTCCTTACTCCAAAAGTGAAAAATCACCTCCACTATAACTGTTGTGAAAATGTGAGCCTTCACCTAGATACATTCTTCTCATCTTTTTCAAAATGGCTTTAACCCCATTTCTAAAAACAAATGAACAATCAAAATAGTTTGCAAGGTGTGTAAGAAGGATTGTACTGTATATGGGAAAAGATTTTTAAAAACAGTTCTCCTATTCCATCACTGACCCAATGAAAATCCATCCAAACTAGCTGGTCAGCCAGAAGAAGGGAAATTCCCATCAGCTCTACCTACTGCTTGGTAGAGAGAATGGGTATGAATTATGAATGATGCTATAGGAAGTTCAAAAACGAATGAAAGCAATAGAAAATAATTATGACTGGGAGCTGAAGCAAGGACCCACCCCTTTTAAAAACACACACACATAAGCAGCGAATCATTGGAAGAAATACAGATTTTATAAATGGTCTGGAACACTCCCTTAACGTTATGCACATGGAATTCTTCTGTGATCTTGTTATAAAGTTTCCAACGCCATATTCTGTTCTTCCTGTTCCACTAGATGAACTCACGGAAGAACATTTTGGTTTAAATTGTCTCCTGCAAATATGCTGCTAAGCGGAAGCAGAGGCATTGCCTTCCATCCCAACTTCTGGGGAGACCTCTCTTTTTCCAGCAGCCTTCCCAGATTCTTTGAAGGAGAGGGAAATTAGGTCACTGGTTCCTCCGTTCCTGTTCTTGGGCCAAGATTGTCCAACAGAGATCGAGGATCCTAACAACGAGAATCTAATTCTGTCATGGGAAAATGATGATGGCCCGAGCAAATTCTTTGAGGCAAGTCTTCATCTGGACGGGCGAGCTGATGGAACCTCTGCAAAGAGAAATAGGTAGGCAGGGAGAAATGGTGGATGGGAAATTCTGCTGTTCACCAGGAAAGTCGTGGCCTGAGAATCTTATCACTTCTTTTTCTGTCTTACCTGATCCGTTCCCGAAGGTTTAAGAGTGCGCTTGTGCAAAAATTAGCAATGGATATCGTTTCTATCGCATCTCCTCTCCAAAAGCTTAGAAATGGATTCAAGCCTTTGACGGCCAAATTACAAACTAGTCCTCCAATTACAATCATTTATTTAGCGACTGTTCGAAGTTACAATGGCACTGAAAAAAGTCACTGGTCCTCACACAACCACTGTCATGTCAAAATTTGGGTGCTTGGCAACCAGATGCATTTACGATGGTTGCAGCATCCCAGGGTCATGTGATCGCCTTTTATGACCTTCCTAGCCAGCTTCTGACAAGCAAAATTAATGAGGGAAGCTGTATTCACTTAATGAATACAATAAAGCAATAATCAAATCCAATAAAGCCACTAGCTCTTGCCAGTAACAGAGTGATTCTTAGCAAATTAGCACGAGGGCCCCATTTGTTATTTTGAAACATGATTCATAAAAACTTCAGTGTTTTGCTTAACAACCTATTGCAAAAAGAATCATAAAATTGGGCACAATTCACTTAACAACTACCACGCTTAACAATGGAGATTCTGGGCCCACTTGTGGTCGCAAGTCGAGGATTACCCATACTGAATATGGTTTCAACAGAAAAACAGCCACTGATCCATTGACATACCCTGGATATTTAAAACTCAGCTGAATTCATACAAAACACTGGAGTTCATATGTTGCTCTTTCAGTTAATAATTTCCAGGAAACAAGGAACTTCAATATATCATTTGGTACTCATTTTGAACCAGAATAAATACACCTGTTGCATTTCTGGGTCACTACTGTGGGACAATTTAATCTTGAATAAGATCACTGAACCTTGCCCTTGGAAATGCACCACTGATTTTTTTAAAAAAAATCTGCGTATTTGTTACAGATATTTTTTCTTCATTAGTTCTAAACTGGATACTCCTTATAATCATAGGAAACTGGCTGAAAACGTCACACAGGAAATAAGATATATGACTGAGAGTCAATAAGCAAAGGAAGGGGAAAGAAATTATGGGATACTGCTAAAGTAACTTCTCAATTGTGACATTGCTAAAGTATTACGCAGCTAATAGCAAACACCCACAAAGGCAATTTAGTCTGTGCAGCCCTCAAGCCAACTCAAATCCAATGAAGCCACTAGCTCTTGCCAGTAACAGTGATTCTTAGCAAATTAGCACGAGGGCCCCATTTGTTATTTTGAAACGGAGCAATGCTACCTCTGAAGGCCTATCAGTCCTGGCGACGAGGCAACCTCCCTGGCTCGGCCGCTCTGCATCCCAGCCCTTATTCTGAAAATACCAGCCTTACCTCTCTCAGGGACCCTTTAATGGTGGAAAGTTTGTAGACAATCCAAAGAGGGATGCAGATCATTGACGAGAGCGCAAGCAGCCAGCCAACGGTGTCTCCCCACCATGGGTACACATATTTCTTGTTGTATGTCAGTGGAGTGTATTTAATCAAAGAAAAGAGAAATGTTGCCTGGAAAGATTGAACAGAGGAGGAAGCATTAGATGCACCACTCTACATTGCTTATTCTGTGCTGCTCAAAATAAAATAATCCCCAATTTCAAATCTGGTCCATAATCAACGTGGTAATACAGTCCTCGTGATTACAAACAGAATAAAGCAAGGCATTATTAAGTGAGTCACACCCAATTTTATGACCTTTTTTGTCTCAGTTGTTAAGCAAATCACTGCAGTTGTTAAGTGAATCAAGTGGTTATTAAGCCAACCTGGTTCCCCCATTGCCTTTGCTTGCCAGAAGATGGCTAGGAAGGTCACAAATGACAGTCATATGATGCCGTCATAAATACATGCTGGTTACCAAGCTCCCAAATTTTGATCATGTGACTGTGGGGATGCTGCGACTATTGTTAAATGCAAGGACTGGTATAAGTCACTTTTTTCAGCACCATTGTCACTTCAAATGGACATTAAATGAATGATTTAATGAATGATTGAGGACTACCTGTATCAAGGGAATACTCCCCTGATGATTTTGCTATTAAGACAAAAGATTCTATTAACACAATCAGGGATAAATTGATAAAACATAAGAAATCCAGATTAGGAACACCTGAAGTTTCTGGATGTTTTCTCCCTTCAACATTACTACTGGTGTTTTAGGTTGGTTCAGGGAGCAAAAGTGCTTTTTCCAAGTCAGTCTTGATTCTTGGCAACTGCCTGGACATGTCCCCTCATGCATACCATTAGAGGCAGTTTGGTGTAGTGGCTAAAGGCATTTATTTATATACCAAATGGGTGTCAAATAACACTGCCCTATCTTTCCTTGCTAAATTCTGGTACTTAATACCTTGCTTTCTTGCTTTGTTCATTTTATCCTTATAGATACCTGCATTGAGCAGTTATTCCCAGACCCCATATAAAACTAGAGGTATTGAAGGCAACGAAGATGAAAAGATCTAACATTTAAATACTGCCAGACATCTATTTGAACATGGGAAACAACGATGGTATCAACCACTGCCAAAATTAAACAATATGCCTCATTGAAATATGTACCTACTCAGTTGATGTACAACTGATCTGCTAGGGACATGAGCCAAGTTGGCCAGGACTTCTGAATTTGTCCTGTTTCTAATCATTATCATCCATATACACACAGATACTCGTGTGTACCTGCTCCATCTTTGCAGGAGCCAGAGTTAAGTTTCCAAAGCTGGCAACTTTGAATGTTTGTTCCTACTGCAGAAGAACTGCTCTTGAAACTTAATTGATGGAGATTTATGTAGATTTCACTTTTATCTATTCCCTTTGGACTGTTTCCATCTCAACTCCCATCATGACTCTCCCACTTTTTTGTCAGTTGCACTATAAGTCAACAGCCACAAAGATGGTCAAAGCTCTTTTGCCCAAGAGTCCAAGCCAATTCCCCTGCACCCTCTGGACTGGTCTCCAGATCAAGATGTTCCACTCACCAGGCAGACAGCAGGTGTTATGAATAACCAACAGTACTTAATAACAGACCATGGCTGGTAGCCAATCATGTCTTCAATGTTATTGTAGAAACGGTCAGCACCTGTGAAAAGGGAAAAAGCAATAGATGGTGGGACAGGCAGAACTTTACCCCTATGGAATAGATGACCACGATCAAGAAACGAAGAAGCACAGCAGAATAAACAGAAAGATATAAGTAAGAAAAAGCTACCAAAGCAAAATAGTGATAATCAGTTTCTCAAGGTTGGTTAAATTAGTAATATATAAATGCTTATTTCTTCTCTTACATTGGTTTCTGATAGACTCAGTGTACTCAAAGATAAAACTGACTTTCTTTTCTCTCTGAAGTTCCCTGCATCTGCCTCAAATCTTTTCCACAAAGTCGCCAGTCTTTTAAAGGGATTTTCACAGCATGATGAAGAATGTGAGAGGAACTGCCCACGTCTAGTTCTGCTAATGATAAGATCTGACGCCACTTACAGTAATTGATAAGCCTGTTTCTCATTGCATTTATACTTACCATATACCCAGCCAATGCACAGAGTCTCAAAAACGGCAACGAAGAGCAGGCACATTCCACTAGCAGCATAGTAGTCAAATAGCTGGAAGACATACATCCCACCCTAAAAAGGGGTACATACCCACACAGTGGGGATTGGGAAAGAGACCAAGGAAAGAGATTTTAAAACTGTGATGATTAGATTAATATTTTTTTACACTTCTATGTTCCCAAGCACTGACTTGATTTTAAATATATTAGACAACCCATGACCTCTTGGATCATCCTTTCAGGGATATTTTCTTACCAGATTCCTTCATGCCTTCAAGAATGACAAAAGTTTTAATGTACTACCTTCATTGCAAAAGTCGGGATACATTCATAAATGTATCTGCCTTGAAAGTAGCCCATGTTGAACTGTATAGTACAGTCAAACATCAACATAGGAATGATTTTTGACAGTTTATATTATGTCATAAATTGTTTTATGATAACTTTTATGTCATAAAATGTTTTCTAAAATTTCAATTCTATGAGAGTCATGGGTCCCAGATTTTAGACATATTCTGTAAGTTAGCCCATTTGAAGAACATTGGTTGAAATTTTGGCCCAATGGTAGACTGTTTTGCCCAATTAAAAGTTATGGATACAAGAGTTTCAATAGTAATCTTTAACCTTGATATCTCTTCTCCTTTCTAGAGATATCTGTTCAGGAAAATAAATTTTTCATTTGTTAACATTTGTTTTTGTGTTTTCTAGACAAATTTCCCCCTCATGGATCATTGCCTTGTTGTGGCAAGAGGGCTTGAATGGCATAGTGAAGCCATGAGCTATGTCGTGCAGGGCCATCCAAGATGGACAGGTCGTAACAGAGAGTCCTGACAAAATGTGATCCACTAGAAAAGGAAATGGCAATCCACTCCAGTATCCTTGCCAAGAAAATCCCATGGACAGTATCAAAAGACTAAGAGATATGACACTGGAAGATAAGCCCCTCAGGTTGGAAGGTGTCTACTTTGGAATGCTAAAGTATAATCAAAGGATAACTGGCCTTGGAGTACAAAATGAAACAGGGCAAAGGCTAACAGAGTTTTGTCAAGAGAATGCACTGGTCATAGCAAACACTCATTTCCAAAAACCCAAGAAGCAACTCTACATGTGGACATCACCAGATGGTCAAAAATCAAAATCAGATTGATTGTCTTCTTTGCAGCCAAAGATGGAGAAATTACATACAGTCAGTAAAAACAAGATCTGGAGCTGACTATGGTTCAGATCATGAGCTTCTTGAAATTGATGAAAGTAGGAAAAACTATTAGGTTATTTGGGTATGATCCCAGTCATATCTCATGAATGTACAGTGAAGGTGAGGAGTACATTTAAGGGATTAGATCTGGTAGACAGAGTGTCTGAAGACCTATGGATGGAGGCATGTAATGTTGTACAGGAGGTAGCTACTAAAACCATCCCCCCCAAAAAATGCAAGAAAGCAAAATGGCTGTCTGATGAGGCTTTACAGCTGAAGAAAGAAGGAAAGTGAAAGGCAAGGGAGAAGGGCATAGATATACCCAACTGAATGCAGATTTCCAGAGGATAACAAGGAAAGATAAGAAGAACTTCTTAAATGAAGAGTGCAAAGAAATAGAGGAAACCAACAGACTGGGAAAGACTTGAGATCTCTTTGGACATATCAAGTGAATATTTTGTGCAAAAATGAGCATGATAAAGGACAAAAAGGGGAGGGACCTAACAGAAGCTGAAGAAATTAAGAAGAGATGGCAGGAATACACAGAAGAACTCTACAAGAAAGATCTAAA
>JANHZU010001318.1:126417-138408 GCA_032468055.1 Acrochordus granulatus
AAGAAGGGCAGTGCAAAAGAATGTTCAAACTACCGTACAACTGCGCTCATTTCACACGCTAGCAAGGTTATGCTCAAAATACTACAAACTAGGCTTCAGCAGTATGTGAACCGAGAACTCTCGGGAGAGTTTTGGAGAGTCAGAGGAACCAGAGAACAAATTACCAACATTCGCTGGAACATGGAAAAAGCAAGGGAGTTCCAGAAAAACATCTACTTCTGCTTCATTGACTATGCTAACGCTTTTGATTGTACGGATCACAACAAACTGGCAAATTCTAAAAGAGATGGGAATACCAGACCACCTTACCTATCTCCTGAGAAACTTGTATGCAAGTCAAGAAGCAACAGTTAGAAGTGGACATGGAACAACAAATTGGTTCAAAATTGGAAAGGAGTATGGCAAGGCTGTATATTGTCACCCTGCTTATATGCAGAATACATCATAAAAAATGCTGGGCTTGATGAATTGCAAGCCAGAATTAAGACTGCTGGGAGAAATATCATCAATCTTGGATACACAGATGATACCACTGTAATGGCAGAAAGTGAAGAGGAACTAAAGAGGCTCTTGATGAGGGTGAAAGATCAGAATACAAAAACTGGCTTGAAACTCAACATTAGGAAAACTACGATCCAGTCCCATCATTTCCTGGCAAATAGAAGGGGAAGGAATAGAAGTGGTGACAGATTTTACCTTCTTGGGCTCCAAGATCACTGCAGATGGTGACTGCAGCCATGAAATTAAAAGATCCTTGCTCCTTTGGGAAGAAAGCTATGGCAAACCTAGATAGCCTATTAAAAAGCAGGGACATCACCTTGCAGACTAATGTCCATATAGTCAAAGCTACGGTTTTCCCAGTAGTAGTGTATGGCTGTGAGAGTTGGACTACAAGGAAGGCTTATGATTGATGCCTTCAAATTGTGGTGCTGGAAAAAACTCTTGAGAGTCTCTTAGACTTTAAGGAGATCAAACCATTCAATCCTACAGGAAATTAACACTGACTACGAAGAGAGGACTCATTGGAGAAGACCAAGATGCTGAGAAAGATTGAAAGCAGAAGGAGGAGGGGATGGCAGAGGATGAGATGGTTAGATAGCATCACTGATGCAGTGGGTGTGGATTTGGGCAAGCTCCAGGAGGCAGTGCAGGACCAGGAGGCCTGGCATACTGCAATTCATGGGGAAGCGGCGAGTCAGACATGACTGAACGACTGAACAACAGTAACAGATAATATTTTTTAGACATTTTTTTTCTTGAAACTAAAATTAATTGCAGTGATTCAATATGCTTTCAGTTCCTGGTTAGTTCCTATTGATAACAATTCTCAAGTGGGAGTGAATGAGCAGTCCATCGCTTTTCTATGATATGCCAGGATTTTGAACATTTCCTTTAAATTTAATATTTGGAAGCCTAATTACATATTTAAAAGATAGCAAGTTATTAATTTTTAGTATCTATAAAACCATTGGTCTTCCCCACCTTTGAGTGTTTTTCTCCCCTTTTTGATAGAAAGCTTCTGAAAACCTCCCAGCATGTACTGAGGTAGAACATTTTTTCAATCTCACATCCTACCAATGTTTTATTTGTATACACACCTCACAAACACACACAGAATATACATATACATATGTCCAAATCAGAGATTATATTCTAGATTACAAGTCAAGTTATAACTAGAATGACATCTTTGCTATTTTTAAATTTCTTATTACCATAAGAAGGGGTGAAAAATAACTTATTGCCTGGGAATGTTAAAAGGTCTATATATAAGTTTCTTCATGGACAGAAACTCATGGACAGAAAGAATGTGGATTCTTAGAGAACTTTACCTACAAATTTTATGCCACTCTGGCAAACTGATGTAAAGTGAAAAAATTGGTTCTTGTGCCCTCTTACATTTTCATCCAAAGGACAATAGATTGACTTCAAAAATCAATAGGGAATGATCTAAAAAACAATTCCAACTAAATCACAATATACTGATATATGGAATTCGAACTCATCTCTAGTTTTAGATTTCAGCATCAAAGAATTTGCCTCTCACAATAAAGTCTGTTGTGAAAATGAAGACACAACTTTTGCTACGCATAAGATCTTAGAGTATTAGGTAGTAATTTAAAAATTTCTAGCCTGTATTGGTATGGAGAAAGTGAACTGGGAGAATTTTTTTCTCTGTATTACAGAAGTAATACTGAAAGATTATTAAATAAAGTTGAATCATGTGAAGTTTAGGACAAAGAAGAGAGAGTTTTTTGTTAGAGCATGTTTAACCTGTGGCATTTCATTTGAGGCTGAAGCAATGATCTCTCATTTGGAAGGCTTTAAAAAATATTAAACCAATTCATGGAGACATAAACACTGTTTCTTGTAGAAATAGAGGCAAAGTATTTCTGAATGACAACTCCTAAAGAGGCATATCCAACTTTGGCAGTTTTAAGATGTGTGGATTTCAACTCCCAGAATTCCTCAGCCAGCATAGTCCTCACATCTTAAAGTTGGCAAGATTAGACACTCCTATGCTAGAGAATACAAGGGAGGGGAGGGCATGTTGTCACCCCTGGATCTGGATGTAATTTGTTCCAGTAATGAAACAAAGTGATATACAAAAATCAGTTCACTTATTATGAAACTTCATTACTAATTACTTTTTGTTATTTCTAGGTAAGATAGACAGACAATACACAGACACATAATTTGAGCCAGAACCTACACATTTTTGACAATAGAACAGGGCAGTGCTCCACAGGACAAAATTCTCAAAATAATAAGGTATGAATAGATTCCAAGAACAAACAATGGAGTAAAATTGGATTGCTGATAAAACTTACACAGCCTGCAAACCTCCAGAAATCCTACTGTCAAAATCCAGCAACAGACCATGAAGTTATAAAGGTGTGATTTCTTGCTGTTTTTCAAAAAATAAAAGCAATGGGGAAGGTTGCACAAATAGGTTTAACACACTTGAAAAATGTAAAAAAAAACCACTATCAAGCCCAAAAGGCATGAAAATCCTAGGTCTGCCTGTAGAAGAGCAGGCTGCATAGAAAAATTTCAGGTACCTATGCTGCCTTCCTCCTCTCCCATTTGAGGCTTTTCCCCACATGGCAGAGTTTCTTATAAAAGATGAAACCTTGAAATAGGTGTGGGAGGAGATTTATTTTGGAAACTCTGCAACCACCAGCAAACAGAGAAAAACAGCTGAATAAAAGGAGTGTTTCCTTCAAAGGGAGCAGAGGAAAAAATACGTACAACAAAGCAAAGTACAATGTGAAAAGGTGAAAGGACTCTACATGCTGTTTATTAACAGAAAAGAAAAAAACAGAAGAAATCCCAGAAAAAGAAAGGAATTGAGGCAGAAGGCAGAACAGGATTTGCAAGAAGAAAAAATTGCTAGTAATAGGAAAGAGGAAACGTAAAAATAGTTAGACTATAGAGTATAGATGAAATATTGTTATGGTAATTGAAAATAGTCCCAGTTCCTGCCAACCTAGAAAGTCAAAAGCCTGTAATAGATCAAGAGGTACCACCTAATTTGATGGGAAAGGTAACAGCGTTCCGTCTGCCTCAGCATATAGTCATGCCAACCACATGACCACAGTGTAGGGTTAATCTAGAGTTCAGAACCATGGGTGTGGTTTTCCCAGAGTGGCTGTTAAGCAATCTTCATGATCATATTCTTGCGTTAATTTTAACAATAACTCATTGGCTGCTTCAGGGTTATCAATTTGTCTTTGAATTGCTTCTTGTAAGTGATTAGTGAAATCTAAGAAAGGCTCTGTAGCTCTTTGTTGAATGGAAGAAAAACTTTTGGATGGTGTTCCTGTAATTGGAACCCTATGAAAGGCTTTTATAGCACACAAAGCAATATACTGGTCCCATTGTGGTGGAATTTGTGCCTGCATATCTACAGTAGCAAATTGACCTTCTCCTACTAAATGATCAAGTAATATTTGAATTCCATCAGCTGCCATTATGTGGACTTGATGTTCTGCCACCTGCGTAAATTCACTATGCCAACTAACATACTGACCAGGACTTAAAAGCATTTTCATTAATGTTTTCCAATCCCAAGGTATCAGAGCATATCCTGCAGCAATACCCTCCAATAACCCTCGGGCGTATGTACTGGTTAATCCAAATTCATTCAGTTTTTTTCAATTCTCTAATTACTGAATATGGGAGAGGTTTGTAATGAATCACCACTTATACTTGGCCATCTCTTTGTCTAAAAACAGGACAGACTGTTGTTAATTCAGTTAATTCTTCTGCTGTTATTTTAGAGTCCTACTTTGCCTTAGCCACCATCTGTTGAATGGTAGACAATTCCCCCACCCCTTATTTCTGAATCAGCAGCACAATGATTTACTGAAACCGATAAATCAGGCTCATACTCAGGGGGTTCTTCAGATGTTTCATCAAGAAAAGAAGTAGATGCATTAATAGGTAGTAAAGCAGAGAAAGAAGCTCCCATAACTTACCAGGGACCCCAAAAGAATGGGATGAATGACATCTGGAACCCTTGCCAGGCATGGAAAATTATGAAGCCATTGGTCAAGCACCAGATGAAGAAACACGGAATCAAGCACCCCAAATTTGGGTGCCAGATGAAGCAATTGCTGACAGGACCTGACACCCCACCCTTGAGCGCCAGATGAAGCAATTGCAAATGGGATCTGGCACCGATGAGATTACAGGATCTGGCACCCCCAGGAAAGTTCCTGTCCAGTGCCAGATGATGCAATTTGGGATTGTGCCCCACATTGGGCACCAGATGTTGCAGTACTTTGAGATCTGGTGCTTAACCTTTGAGCACCAGATGAAGAAGTTAGACACATAGAGAGCTATTGTACAAGCAGAAATTAAGCTGAGGAGCTTAATTTTATAGCTCAATTTATAGCCAGCTGCTATAGCAGAAAGTTGGAGAAGAAAGCAAAAAGCTCTCCCCCTGTTCACCTCCTCGTCTTTATTAGTTACAGCATAGTTACAAGATTACATCATGAAGTATATTTGCACATATACATATGTACAACTCAAGCAATTAGGAATATTTCATCATTAGCTTCCCAGGCTTCTTGTGATAAGAAAGTTGTGCAGGTGCAGATTGCTTAACAGCCACTCTGGGAAAACCACACCCATGGCTCTGAACTCTAGATTAACCCTACACCACAGAAACATCTTTGGACAATGCTGGCTTCCTTGGCTGTGAATCAGTTATGAGCATCACCCCCTAGAGTCAGACATGACTGGACAGGGATTTCAGTAATTCTTTATTTTTACAGTAATTATTACAGCAACAGCAATTAACATAGTAATATAGAAATAATAGCAATAGAATATAGGATAGAGACAATAGAAAACACTCAGATATAGATTTGTTAGTTTCACTTTTATATCTTGGTTTCTTCAAAACAAAACTTTCTCCTACCTAGGGAGATACAAAAAAAGCACTACTTGTCCAGGATCCAGTGGTTTTGTGTCTCTCTAAATCTGGATCAATATAATTGGGTACAGTTTAAAAAAGAACCTATGACTTTTCCTATGGCATGGCTATTTTACCATCCTGACAAAGCAGTTTGAGGCTGGGCTAGTTGAAGAACCACCCTTTTATGCAATTCTGGTTTTTGAGGGCATTCAGAATCAAGGGCCAATTCGATATTCTACCTCTTAGTGAGCACTGTGGTAAGCAGTAATTTTTCCATCACGGCATTAAGACTGAGATCTAGAAGCACTTGGTTGACTCCCTTAAGGATATACACTTGGTTGATTCCCTTAAGGATATACACTGAATATAAGGTGGCCAGTCATGCCGGCCACATGACCACGGAGCCGTCCCAGGACGAACACTGGCTCTTCGGCTTGGAAACGGGGATGAGCACTGCACCCTAGAGTCGGTCACGACTGGCAGGGTTTCCTTTACCTTTTAAAGTCATTATATTTATTCATAAGTTCTTGCAGGGTCTTTTATGGCTAATGTATTTAACCTTCCCTGTAAGAAATTACAGGGAATGACTAATTCTTTATGCCAATATTTTTTCACATTACTACTTGGAAAATCTATTTTTTTACAAAGGTTATCCCTTGGTCAATATATTTAAATTTATCATTTCTTAGTACATGAGTAAGCTTTACATTCATACCATCCAACCATGCATCTATTTGTTCCATTTGTATATAGTACTGTCCAGCAGCTATGATCATAACAATTTTTAGTCCAGTGAAATATGTTGTTGTTTTTTTACTTTCACAGGATTGAAAAATGAAAATTCAGCAATCCTGCTATTTTTCCCCCTGCATGAAAAATAAAATATTCTATGTTGGAAATTGGGCTATACATGAATGATCATTGTTAGGTAGCATTTCTGTTTCTGCACTGATTGTGTCTGCCACAGATTCTCTGTGCTTTTTTTCCTACAGCAAACACAAAAAGTGTTAAATGACAGAGAACATCATTAAGCATCTATTTAAATGCCCATGAGTCTCCTGGTCCAATCAGGGCACAAGATGCATGTACATTGGCATTTAATGGCATATTCTGTCACTCTTTATTCATCTACTGCTGAAAGAAGCATTGGAGAATTTGCAAACAACATAGGTTAATGTTTTTGTTTAATAAATGAAGCTTCATTGGGCCTATATATAAGTGGGTGGAAGAGATCTGAGCCTTGGGTGCCTCAGGAATTATTGAACAAAGTGCCAAATTTTCCCCTGCCTCAACCCTTTTCAAAAAACAAATATTATACACTAATACTCTATTTAACACAAAGCCTGCCCATTCATTATACCTACAGGTTGTAGGGAGCCATCAAGGAGCAATAGGAAAGCAGAAGAGTCTAGAGGCTGCTTTAACAACAGTAAAGTTATTCTGGGCAATATATATTTTATTAATGAAATAAGAAAAGTGATGATAACTATTGTAGTGATTTTCTGTTGTGAATTACATCCAATCTTGGTAGTTTACACAAATTTCTAGACTTAGATTTCTTTTGTCCCTATCTATTACTCTTGGTTGTTAGTAAGTTATTTTTCCCTTCTCTTCTATATTTAAAAATACTTCAGAAAACATTGAGATGCCAGAAATTTCTCCTTTCTTCCATCTTACAATAAGTTTCTTCTTTCTTCCATCTTATGACAACTTTTTCTTCATACGCCCATGTCAGATAACAACAGTAATAAATATTAAAAGTAGCACACGTTCTTCAAGTATTATTTATGAATGAATATTTCCAATTGACAACAATGTAAACATCCTTCCAAATGAATAATGTTTCTTTAAAAAAATCAAGGGGTTCTAAAGCTGACTTCACATTTCAGGAAGGAAAGTATCATTTCATAGTCATCCTCTTGCATCATCAGTTTTTGGCTGTGGTAGCCATGCTCCAAACGACAATCGGTACGAAGCATAATGGTAACATAAAAGTAAGCTAGATCCCTTTGGCTTTGCTTAAAGTGATCATCAGGGGGGAAAAAGGAAACAGGTTAAAAATCATACGTTTTTGTCAATTCCAAAAACATCAGGCACAAACATTCTCTGCCTGTTTGAAAGAAAGTTGTTGAAAAATTAGGGAAGTAGCTGGTAGGTTTTAGGTTCAGAAGCCACAGGACTTGACCTAACCAGTCTAGCTGTCTAACACTGCCTTACATTAACAGAGTGCTTCAATTTAGAATACCTGCAAAAGCTTCTGCAATAGACAGAATCAGTACAAAAGCTGATAATGAAACCTCTCCATTGCATGACTATGGTGCAGATAGAGAGAGAAAAACTGTCTGTCTGTCTGTCTTACTTCACAATCAAAGGCATGAGATAAGGAAAGGAAAGGAACTGTAGCTAAATCTTACTTATGCCAACATTCGCCATACTTTTTACCCTTGCAAATCACCCTTGTTCTTA
This sequence comes from Acrochordus granulatus, assembly GCA_032468055.1. Taxonomy (NCBI): domain Eukaryota; kingdom Metazoa; phylum Chordata; class Lepidosauria; order Squamata; family Acrochordidae; genus Acrochordus; species Acrochordus granulatus. The sequence goes on from JANHZU010001318.1 coordinate 134,309, forward strand.
CCAGGTTGATATATCATTTCCTACAATCTTTTGTTCTTTTAATTTCTGACCTCTTCCTTTTGAAAAGATTATCAAGTACATCCAACCACAGCTAACTTGGTCATCCCCCCCTTGATCTGTAAACTTTTCTGTCCTATTTTTGTTTGTGAAATTGATCCACATTCCTTTTTTCCTACCATACTTCTTTCACACTAGTCTCTCACTTTTGCATCAATTCACATTCATTCAGCACCCATTGATCTGTTATCTATCTCATTTTGTTTCTCCACAGAAATTCATGTACCATATCCCATTGGGATAGTATTTCACATATATTTTTGTTCCTCTTGACACATACCCAACTCTTACTTCCATATAACAGCTGATAGAAATACAAAAAGTCATTTTGGGGTTTGTTTTGCTATAAACATTTATTCTCCCCAGATAACAGCACGCATGACCCACTTGCTTTCTACTAATATTTGCACATTTTTTTTCAATCCATCTAGTAAACATTCCAAGCAAAGTGCACAAACTCCTTTCCTTGATCTGGGTTTTCACCATTTACGAATAACTTGTAAGCATTCACTCCATTTTCTCTGTCAAACATAATGATCTTGAACTTTGATACATTAATTTTTAGATCCATTCTTCTCATCGTGTCATACAATCCAACATTCACTACAAATCATTCTGGTGCTCAGCCGACAGCACTGGATCATCTGCATACAAATGAACACATACATTCATGTCTCCAATCTATTCACCTCTTTGGTCATCACCAGTATTCCTTTTCATTTATTAATAAATGCAGTAGGTACTCAAGAGATGGTCTTACTCCCTACTCAATGCTGAATCATTCAGTCAGGATACCATTTGTTCTCATGTATTCTTAACTTGTATACTTGTATACTATATCTCGTATATACTTAATGGGGGGTGTGATGGCCTACTGGTTAAGACACTGGGCTTGTCAGCTAGAAGGATGGCAGCTCAAGTTTGAGACCCAAGCACTGCTACATAACAGGGTGAGCTACAACTCACCTGCAACCTAGCAGTTTGAAAGCATGCAAAATGCAAGTAGATCAATAGATACTGCCTACATTAGTGGAAAGTAACAGCGTTCTGTGCACCTCAATGTATAATCATGCCAATTATATGACCACAGAAGCATCTTCAGACAACACTGGCTGTTTGGCTATGAAATGGAGAGGATCGCCACCCCCTAGAGTCGGATACAACTGAAAGGGGAAACCTTTAAGGTTTTTTTATATTTAACTTTTACAGTATTTAACATATACAGTACCACCCATATCAAATTCAGTTTACAGTAAAGCAAGACACCTGATGTCAAACCCCCAATCAGTGATATTACTGTTAAGTAATATCAAGACTTCCTTTATTTGCTCACATCCTTTGCCTACATTGCTGCATGGTGGGATTTGTGTAATGATTTTAGCACCATGAAAGCACAACTTGTCCAGTGCTTGCTGGCAAAATAACAAGCTAGCCAGACTAATCATCTTGTTCTCTGCCTGTAATTATCAGTTATTGGCCTAGAATAGAATAGCTATAGCTTGTTGGTCTTTTGTTGTTGTTGGCAAAGAATAATTCAAGCACCTATTAGCATGTTTCTCTGCTTGGATACTTGCCTAATTTTATTGGAATCAAATTATATCAATTGATCTACTGGCTATAGTGCAGATGCCTTTGTTCAGATCCCAGTGCTCATTGCTGATATTATGAAATAATGATTATCTGGCATACAGCACTTTTTATCATCTTTGTCTCATTCACTCATTCACTTAGTCTTTCATTGTAAACTATCAAGCCAACTATCCTTTCAGATTTTTATTTATTCTTTTGGATCCCTTTCAGTCAGAACTGAGACCGGGGTATGGGATGAAAATTATATTAGTTGCTTTGGTGGATGATGTTTATTGGATGCCCTCTTCATAATGAGACCAATGTGTTCCCTGTTTTATGGCACTGCTTGCCAATAGGTTATTAGCCAGACTTCAAAAAAGCTGATGTTAACCTATGAAGCACTATACAGGAACTGATAAAGCAACAGGCTTGATTCCTTGTTAGGGCTGGGATTGTCTTCTCCAGATAGAATCTGTCCACCGTTCTAACCAAAAGGGGGTTTTTCAAATTCCCTCTCTGCAAGAAATGAGAGAGGTAAAATCGAGAAACAGGTTTTCTCCATGGTTTTACTTCATCTGGCACTTGGAGTTTAAGTAGGTATTCCTCAGGCTGCTTGATTCTTGGTGTGGTTGAGTTATTTGTGAAGTGGATTTATTTTGTATCTTTATATTTTATTCTCATTTTTTCTCATCTTATAGAGTACTTGTAAATAGATTTTGAAATTATGTGGATTTATGTGCTGTTTTATTTGTATGTTTTACTGATTTTGAACTGCCCAGAATCTGGTTACTGGGACAGGATATAAACATGGCCCATATATATATATACATATATACTGAGGTGTGGTAGTGCAAGTGGTTAAGATGCTGGGCTTGTCAGCTGGAAGGCTGTCAGCCCAAGTTTGAGATCCAAGTGCTGCCATGCAACAGGGTTAGTTCCCATTGTCTGCCCCAGCTCCTCCTAACCTAGCAGTTCAAAAGCATGTAAAAATGCAAGTAGATAAATAGGTACCACCTTGGTGGGAAAGTAACAGTGTGTGCCTTGGCATATAGTCATGCTGGCCCCATAACCACAGCAGTGTCTTTGGACAAATGCTGGCTCTTCAGCTAGGAAATAGAGATGAGCACTGTATCTTAGAGTCAGCCACAACTGGTAGGGGAAATCTTTAGCTTTTATATATATACTATATAAAGTTGTGCTTAACTCACATACTTGAAGTAAATATATTTTTTCTAAGCAGATATTGATCATCATTTTAATTTGTTCCTTTGTTTTAAAATGGGCCAATCATTTTTCCACATTCCCTTATCTCATCTCTTTTCTATCCATTCATTCAATTTCCCTCCCCCCAGATCATATAAATTTAGAAACTTTCCCCCATTCCCAACTCAACACATTTTGATTTAATTTTTCCATTATTACCATTCACTGTAACATAACATGCAACTGTCAACACCCTATGAATTCCTACTTTCATATGTACCCACAATCACTTGGATAACACGAATTCATAGTTTCTGATGAACATGTTAGCCTTTTCAATCAGAATTAAGCCCACACCTTCATTTAATTGCATGTATTCATCACTTTCATTCAGATCTATTCCTTCCTTCCTTCCTTGTCTCTGTCTCTTTTACATTTCAATTTTCAGGCTTTCATATGACATAATTGTCACCAGATGTATTAAGTTCTTCCCTCATTAAAGATTTGATCAATTGTGACTTTCATATAACACATTTAACAAAAGTAAGAAAATGTAGACTAGATTACCAGCCTAAGATGCATCCATTCAATATTCAGAATTTTTATTAATCTATATGCATCCTATATACTCATACATAGATCACCGATGGCCTCTGAATGTCTCTGCTTTTGCTTCCCTTTTTAATGGAAAAGTCAATGTATCAAGCCACAGTTAGCTTTAATTGCTAACCCATCTTCTCTGTATAAATGCCACAACTACTTCCTCGTGATATATATCCTCCTAGAGTTGTAACCTTTGTTATATCAGTGAATTGCTTTTGATTCACAAATGAAACCTCTTCATCTTCATAAACATCAACATTCTCAGGATACTGATGATCAGTATGTTTACAACTCTCTCCATTCAAAGTGAAATGCAGAGTCAAACTTAGAATAACAATCAGCTCAATTAGCAATCTTACTTCTCACAGGCTGAGTATCCTACATTACAAAGTTTTCTGGATATAAAGAAATCCAAATTCTTATGTCTACATATGTTCTTCAATCTCTCTACTCTGTGTAAGAAGTTGGTTGGCCATCCTCTGGTGTTCTTCACTCTTTAGAACAAAAGACCTCTGTATCTTGTTAGCTTTAATGAAACAATTGTTGGATTCTCTCCAGTTGTTGGTGTGTTCTTAAATGAGTTTTTCCACCATAATAATGACAAAATTTATACATTATGCACAGTTTGGGTAATACTGTCACAAGCACAAGAGAAACTCAGGTTTCCC
>JANHZU010001318.1:158841-171137 GCA_032468055.1 Acrochordus granulatus
TGTTAAAAATGTTAAAATGAGCCACCAAGAGTCCATTAGGAGATTGGCAGCATATAAACATGATAAATAAATATTACTTTTTTCTATTTCCTTTTTCTTTTCTTTTTCTCTTTCTTTTCTATACCTTCTACATTTTATTCTTTTAGGGTTTTTAAAGTTTGTATTAATTTTTATTGTAATTATATGTCTGAATAAAATTACTATTATATAATAGAAAAGAATCGACTTGTGATAGACTAGCAGCCATATTACTGTATTAATTTTGAAAAAAATTCCCTATTGCATGCCAACCACAGTTATACAAAGTAACATAAAACGAAGGAATGCTAGACCTTGTTACAGAATTAAGGAACTAAGTACCTCCTATAGTGGATTGTGGACTTCAGCTCCCAGAATTCCTCAGCCGCCATGCTTGCTGGAGAATTCTGGGAATTGACGTCTAGCCAACTGAATATTGCCAAGTATGAAAAACACTGTATAATCAATACATCTATTGGTCCAGTGCCCCTTCTAAACATAATGTGTTTCTCCAAAAAAAACATTCACTCTCTATTCAGGAAATTATGGCCAAAGACTTTAAGAGGTTACAGTTTCCATTTTTTAAGTTTTTCCAACATCATCCCTTTGAACTGATTGCCATTTTTTTATGTATGTCTATATGTCTATCATCTCTATGCCCACATAATATATAGTTTTACATGTTTGGGGCTTCGTATAAACCGAGTCACCTTACCTTCTTAACACACTTCCATCACTGTGGCAAGTCCATCCTGGACAACCTTTTCATTTGCAACGAAGGGAAATTATAGAATCATCTGCTACGCACATTTATTCCATTTGCTATAATAAACCACATTTTGGCTTCCACTTTATCAGGAGAAGACTGCTTTCTCATTACTTTCTATTCCCAGATGCTCCAAACAGAATATTGTTTGGAAATGGCTTGTAGAGCAAATAAAAATACATTTATAAGCCCAAATAGCCACAGTATTATGTGCAAAGTAAGAAGGAGACAGATAAACACTGTCTTCATACAAAGCAGAGATGCTACTCCCTGCCTCCCAAAAAATAGCTTGGATTAACCTCATTAGCTTGCCATTGTGTGCTTTTCTCTATTCATATCAGCTATAGGCTTAGATACTGAGTATCTTTGATGACCTACTACAAGTCATATCTTCTACACATCCAACTGCTTCAATTTTGAAAAGGCAAAAAAAGAAAATAGTCTACATTCTTGGACTATCTCCTGCCACTGAAGTGATGGGTGCTCATATCACTTGTTCTCCAATACAGCTCTGGAATAGTGATTTATACCAAAGAGTTTTGGTTGGTGGAGCCTAGGAGGAGAGCCTTTTCTACCGTGGCCCCTGCCCTTTGGAGCTTCTTGCCATTAGAGGTGAGGTCTGCCCCCCCTTTCGACTTTTCAGAAGGGCATTAAATCTGGCTCTACCAATTGGCTTGGGGTCCTGATGGAGGCACTCTATGTTGGAGATGGTTGGTGGATTAATAGGGATGATGACACCACTGTGCCGTTCTTGCCTTTGGTTTTCTAGTTTGATATCTACTGTTATTAATATTTTAATATTTATGATTTAATTATAAGCCATCCAGAATCATTTTGTAGAGTGAGATAAGTGGCATATAAATTTAATAAATAGCTTACAAGCACTGTGATGTGGTCCTCTTGATTTTTCTTTTTATTTACTTTTACCTTCATTTTTTTTAGAAATTATTCCTTTTAATCAAATGTGACCGTGTTGGACCACATCGGCAATTTCCCATTTACAAAAATGCTAAGCATTAGGGTCTCTTTTTCCTATTAATTTCACAGTTATTTCTCCATTTAGGAGTCGGTGTGTCATTGTTCCCCTCAATTTGGTTCTAAAATGCACTATTCTTAGGAATCATCATTCTAGAAATTAGAAAAGAAATGAAGATGCTTACCTTGCCTGTAGATTTAACCCCTTTCCAAATGCAGAAATAACAGATGATCCAGGCCAGAAGAAGGCAGAGTGATAGTTCCCAGCGCACTGTGCCCAAATGTTCTATGCCATCAGAAATGTTTAATACTCTTCTCCTGTGAATGAAAATAAATATTCTGACTGAATATTTATCATTCTGCTTTTAATGTACTTAGTTTTATTATGATTTTTATGTTCTTTTTACTTTTGATTGGGAGCTGCCCAGGATTGGTTATAAGATGGGCAGCTATATAAATGTTTTAAATAAATAAATAAAAATACAAACAGCAATTAAAAATAATATAATGCTGAGGATACCAATCTGCAACCCCCTTGTGCACACGGCTTTGTGGTTTGGATTAGCCCCTACTTTGCCCCCAGAACATAAGAAATAGACTAAAAGAGTGCTCCAATGTTCCATCTTGAGGCATTGACAGGCTTGTCCCTGTCTTGTTAGGTGCCATCCTTAGCGATAGCCAATGATAAACTTTGACTTCTCTGAAAGCAAAAGGGAGTAGTTGTCACCTTATCTTTATCTTCAGGTGGCAAAATACCCTGTCTAACAACACTAACGGTCTGGCAGATTCTCCACCTGAAAGTGGGCACTCATTATTCCCAGAAATGCTTTTGTTCCTCAAAAAATAAACCGATATTCTGAGGGATTCATCGCCATTATTATATTACTCCATAAAAGTTCCAGGAATGAAATGTTATCTTGTTTGATTTTGGTTTTCTCTGCAAAGAAACTACTGAAAGGACTTTGGACATTTTGTAATATTTACTATATGATGGTCAAATATAGGCAGGCTAACCATAAATGGAAATACTAAGCTTAAACACTTAGCATCTCCAGAAGGACAGCCACCCTTAAACACGCCTTACTCATCACTCTCTCTCTTCCTGGAGAGTTTCATGTTGTCATACGGTCTTTTCATATGGTTGGATCTATTCAGAACTTTTCTTATAACAATTCAGTACTGAGAAGCAACGTGTAACGATTTAGTTCCCATGATAATATACCACTGAGTTCTCTTACAAAGAATGTGCTCGGCCAGACCTGATCAGCAACATAAACTTCTCTCTGTTTCACAAGCTTAAGAATTGCTCTCAAATACTGTAGGTCTATTTATTTTATTGCTGTCTTCTTTATGGCAATCTTTCATTGATGCCTCAAACAAAGATGCCTATCGTGCCAGTAACAAGCAACAGGAAAAATCAGCACGAGCGCAGCCAATGGAAAATGCACATGAATTGCTGATGATCACTATTGAAAAAAAGAGAAGCTCCTTGGAAGAATGGCCAAAGATTTGTACTTACTCCCAAAATTCAATGACAGGAGATGTAGCATTTTCTACTGTCAAATTTAGAGAGGCGTTCTTCTGGAATTCCACACAGTTCTCTGAAAAGCAAGTCATACAGACTTCTAATGCATAAAATGAAATGTGCTATGGATTACAATAATCATTTAGCAAAGAGAAGCAATAGAATTGCAAAACTTAAGTTGGGGCAGGAATATTTTTTATACGAAGGACCTGAAGGACTTGTTCTTTTCATACTTCCCTTCCCAACTGGTGGACAAATGAGGAAAAGTACATTGTTAAAAGCAGTCACCTGTAGAGAACTTTCCAGTTAAATCAAATATTGTATCAAATCATTTTTTGTAAGGCCACAGATTTGTTCATCACACCATACGAGTACAAGGGATACTCAAGTCCATTTCAGTCATGGCTGTATTACCACCTCAGAATACAGTTCTTTTTGTTTGTTGAAAGGATGGGTTGCATTTAATAAAGTTTTTTTAAAACCAACACCAGAAAGATGTTTGTCCTCAGGTTTCAAAAACATATATTTCAGAAAGAACTGTGTTTCATTTTTGTTTTTCACCAAAGAAGGTTGCCAAGAAATAGAAACCAAAAATCTAACCCTGGCTAGAGTTTTGTGACTGTGTTAATTTGGATTCTTGCATGGATTAGACAAGAGATAAGATTTAGGTTCCTTCAAGCTCTTATTCTATGAAAATCAGATACTATTCTGTGCTGCTGTCTGGGTAGCAGCAAGGTTTTGGTGTATATTTTTTTACATCTCTCATAAAGATTTTTATTTTTATAATGGGGGTTATACGAAGAGGTGAGGAAGGAATTTAAAGAAATCAATAATGAGTGACTCTGAAAACATGACAGGCAAATGCAATAGAACATGGCATCATATTAATGGCCGTTAATTTAAAAAAAAACTCTCTGTTCAGACAAAGACTAGTTAGATGCCTTATAGAAGGACATATACAGGCCACCATATTACCTGTATTCCATTCATGATCACAGCTGCCCCATGGGAGGTCTATGGTGAATGAACTGAAGAGGTAAAACAAGGCCCAAGCCAGGACAATAATGTAATAGAAATTAAGGAGTACCACAATCACTTGAGAAGCATACCCAATCCCTACAGAAAGAAAAAAATAAACCAGGAACAAAAATTAGATGTTAAAAAAAATTAACACGAGAACTTCTTAACTAAAGATCTGCAAAGTATAGCAATATCCCATTATAAACTGCAACAAGCTTAACAGTTGGAAGGAAAGTATGGTCAAAACAGCCATATCATGCTAATCTTTGATTATCTTATCCTTTCATGTTAACAAAGTTCAGAAAAGAACAAATTTGGAGCCATTATTCACTCAATGGTCTGGGAAAGTTATCTTGTTCCATCTGGTATATACATCATACGTATATAGTTAGTCCTCAACTTAACCATTTGTTTATCAACCATTGAAGTTACAACAGCACTGAAAAAGTTATAAGTGGTCCTTGCACTTATAATCATCAAGTATTCCATGGTCATATAATCAAAATTTAGCACCTGGCAACCAGCGTGTCTATATGATGGTTGCAGCATCCCTGGGTCATGCAATCTTCCCATTTGGCTTCCAACAAGCAGAATCAATGGGGGAAACTGGCTTTGCTTAACTACCACAAGATTCACTCAACAAGTGCAATGATTCTCTTAACAACCATGGCAAAAAGATCTTTATCTTTGGGCATGATTCACTTAACAATCACCTTGTTTAGCAATGGAAATTCTGGTCCCAATTGTGATTGTAAATTGAGGACTACATTTGTTTCTACAGCCAGTTCTTGTCATGCTTCAGAAGTAACTGCAGTCATTTCCTTTCTTAGTATGCAGAAAGTGGCAAAAACAAGACCCAGCTATTTGAACTGAAATCACCAGAGCTTTTCAAACATTTAAATTATTTCTACCAGATTTAAGTCAGTTCTGGTAGAACTTTATTTTATTTTATTTTTAGATTAAAATTATTTTAATAAAATATCAAGGGTAGGAATTCTGGGATAATGAGCATTACCCAATTAGTAATCTTCTAGTTCCAATCAGAAGCAGAATTGCAGCTGCATTGCTAGAGTTTTGGGATCCAAATATCATCCAGAAATGGGGAAGGGGGTTGGAGTATTCCTTTTTCCCCCTACTGAATAAGCATAAATTGATGTTATAAAAGAACAGAATGTTTGTTCTTAAGAGTCTGTTCATGTATTTGCTTTAATTCCTCAGGTAGATTTTCCTTCTGAGAACATAAGGAATATTCTTATAGAGTCTATCTCAATTATTATTTTTAAGACACTCTTAAAAGTTCTAATTTGCTTTATACCACCATATGTTATCAATGTCCTGCAATGACAGCAGACCCCAATTTGAACAAGCAAATAAACTATTCTAATATAGACACATATTTGATATTAGAATCTCCCAGAATATACTCATAGAGTCCATGTATTGTGTTTAACCCTGATTTAATAAGCTCCGCTTGACTAAGATCACTTGACTAAGATTTATATACCATAAATCCTGATTTGCACACTAAAATGGGTTTTCAGCACAGCTTAGCCAAACAAACATTCAGGAGTCATGATTATGCCAAAATGATGTCATAATGCAGGCTTTACCCATTGCACACAAAAGGGATGGATTTTACATTACAACATTGCCAAACATGTTTCATCACTTGTCCCCCTTACCAATTATGTGCCTTTGGTACCATGTGACAGTTGCAGATTTTTTTTCTCTTCTACCCCCCAGCACCCAGTATTAAATTTTCTACAAAAGACATACTGATTATTTTTTGGAACAAGAAGAAGCAGCACAAGACTTTAAAAACATAGGTGTGGAATGAGATAGTTGAATTTAACTGTTTAATTGAATTTAACTTGCATGCTGCATGACTCTTAATGACTTTGGGTGGCTCACAAAAATCAAAGAAATTACAATAAAATCAATAAACCATGAAAGATAAAAATTAAGCACGCGTGATAAAGTGAGGGATCTCACTCTCCCTCACCACAGGCCTGGGTGAAAAGGTCTTGTAAACAACAGCAGAGTGAGGATCTTCTTATTAGGGAGAACCTTGTTCCAGAGGGCAGGTGTTGCTACATAGAAAATGTGTTTCTGGGCTCCTGAGAGATGACATTTCGTAATCAACAGAAGCTGGAGCATGCCACCTCTGCAGGATCAAATTAGCTAGGCAGTTGTTACGGGAATCAGGCAGTCTCTTAAGTAACCAGGACCTATGCCATATAGGGCTTTCTAGGTAACAAGCAGCATCTTGCACCAGAAGCAAACTGGTAACCAGTGCAGCTTGCGAAGAAAAGGTGTTACATGGATGTATTGAGGCATGCCCATTACTGTTTCTACCACCATTCTTGTTCAGCTGAAGCTTTTGGGTGGTTGTCAAGCGAACTGCTGCCAAGTACAGGACACTGCAGTAGTCAAGCCATAAGTTGACTAGGTAAAATAAGTAAAATAAGTTAGTAATTTAAATTGCAAATTGCAAAAAAGCTTAAGAGGAGATAACACATTACCCAGTTTGATTTTTAGAAATAATTATACAACATCAAAGGAATGACCCCATTTGCTTTGATCCATGAATAATACTTAAACATAATTTAAAAAAAACATTTACATGTTGATACTCACTTAGCATCTTCATCAATTTAGACTTGACTGGACATCTTTTCAGATGCAAAGTTGCCTCCACTACCAATCAAAAAAGATTGTGCCATAATTCCATATTATCTTTGGCAAAAGAAATAATGGAGGAGCAGATGAGGGGGATTATAAAAGGACCAAGAGAATCCTTGTGAAATTGAACAGGGGATGTTGGAATGAAAAATATTCCAGGTTTGGTAAGATAATTCTTTCATGTAAAATTGCATTCAATCAATCAGCTTGGTCTGTAAGATTTGGCGTACCTTCAAAAAGAGGGCATAGCCTCCGCCAGCAAGTGACCCCTCCCTGATTGGTATATTGTCCCAAGGCAGTCTCCAAGAAAAACACTGGAATCCCACAGGTAAAGAGGAAGATGAGGTAGGGAATGAAGAAGGCACCTACAGGTTCAAAAGCAAAGAAATGCATTACATGGCCAGACATTAAAGAGAACATTCTACAACAGAACGTTATATACCTTCTGTGCTGGTTGGGGAATTCTGGGAGTTGAAGTACACAGATCTTAAAGTTGCTAAGGTTGAGAAACACTTTTCTGTAAAAAAAATAATGCTGCCACAATGTAATAAGCCTTACTGGAATCCCACTGAGCTTTGTATGGCTTCCTTCCATTTAATTAGATATTGGAAAGTAATTTGGGGGGGAGTTGTGTCATGATAGTAATAAGTTCCATATACTGTAATAGTGGTGGAAGTTTCATGAAAGATGATGACTTATGCAGTTGTATAAAACAATTTTGTTGAATTACATTGCTGCTGCTAATAGTAATGCCTGACACCTTGATAGCCCTCTGGTGCATTCAAAACGCTTTGCAAATGTAGTAATGCTTAGAGCAACCTCCCAGAGGCAAACTCAAAGGCAGAGTTTAGAATATTTTGACTGTATTTTATTTCTGCTACAAAGGGAAACTTTAGTTGAAACTGGAGTGAGTTGGACTCTAAAGCACTGACTGCAGCATTTCTCACTTTCAAAATAGAATGACTAACCCAACCGTAAGCAAAACAAAATCCCTCTTTATGAATTTTATGAACGTTGTAGTCTTAGTACGGCATTTTGTATCTTGGCTAACAATAGCAAGATGTGAATGTTGGCCTGAAAGACTTCAAGGCATCTTAGAAGTACATGATTTATTTCAGTGTTCTTGCATCACACCTTCTTGTAAAAGTCACTGTGCCATGGGAAATAAATAAAACTAAGGACCATGTCATTATTTATTTATTAGATCTTTATCCCTGCTTCATTACTTTATAAACAACTCAAGGCAATGAACATATTATATTATGAACATAGTATTATACCTAATACTGCTTCATCCTCCTATTTTCCACACAACTCTATGAGGTGAGTTGGGCTGGGAGAGAGTGACTAGTCCAAAGTCACCCAGCTGGCTTTCATGCCTACAGCAGGACTCATCATCAACTCATGGGGCCCACCATTGGGAACATCATTCCTGTGGAGATTTGATTGGCCCAAACCCTATCAGCCTTTCACAAGGCCTTAAAAGCATGGTTTGTCATGGTGTGGAGATCTAGACATATGGCAGAGCCCATGTAATGGCTGTGTTAATTTGTTGGCGGTGGTTTTGTTTTCACCCTAATGGCATATCACATGTGCACTGCTATCTTCATTGTTTTATGTTTTTATGATGTTTTAATTATTGTTAGGATCTATAGTACATTCTGCCCAGAATCATGAATTTGAAATAGGTGGCCATATAAATTGAGATGATAAAATAAATGATAAATCCAGTATTTCCAAAATGAAGGATTTGAAACAAAGGCTAGGTTCAAGCATTTCTTCACTAAATTGTAGACTAGCACACAATCGCATTCCCACATAGTGTAGCAAAAACCCCAAATTAAACTTAAAAAAGAATGTCTGAAAACTTACAAAATTTAGTATTTTACTAAATAGGATCATATAAGATTCCAACTCTCAAATGAAATGATATAAGATTTGCTTTGATGATTTGTCCTGCAATTAGCAAGACTTTAGCCACCTCAAAATCTTTTCAGATTTTTTTAAATTGAAAATAAGTCACTATGTAAAATCAACAAGAGGATGTGAGGAACTGCACTTATCCTGCACCAAGCTATAATTTATTCAGTAAGCCAGTGTGCTGTTTAACACATTAACACTAAGCTATAAAAATGATTCAAAAATATAATGGGTGATTACACATCATCCAAGTAGTCATAGTATGCCTCCCCACACACACATTTTTGTGGCTTAACATATTGTATAAACCAAGTCATTGCAATCTAGAAACTGTTCCATTTGCCTAGGCAAATATCAACCCTGCTACACTGAAATTGTATTCTGCAAACCATAGTTAAATAATAGTAGATTAATAAAATACGTGTACCCAGTCTCACAGACACTGAAATCTACAGGGCTTTGGGACTGAAATTTAGAAAGAGGAAAGGGCTGGGAAGAAGCCCTGAGAACAGATCTTGTGATTCACAGCTTTTCTGCTCAAGAACATGAAAAACAAGTGGGGAGAATCCTGAAATCTTAAGATCCTATGTAAATAGGGATAGACAGGGATATCCTTACCCCGAAGCAGGATAAGGCAGCAAAATGAGGTTTTCATTCTTGAGTTTGCTCTGAGCAGAAAATGAGAATCTTAACTGAATCAAGTAGTTAATAATAAATGTACTAATGACAAATGCAATGTTAATGAATAAGAAAAGAAGAAAAAATATGAGTTATCCAATGTCCTGTTGTATTTCTATCAGATTTATCTTTGAAATATTTTTTGCATCACAAGTCAAAACCTTGGATCTGTAAATATTATGCAACTTGGCATGAATGATGGTGGAGATAGGCAGGGGAACATGTATCAATTTCCTCCATCTCCAAACATCTGGCATCTTCCTTGAAATAAGTCTTATGGATATGCCAATATTCAAACATTTAACTCCAGGGAGATTTGACTCATTCAAATGTTTGGATCAATTCAATAAATCAAATCAGTAAATTGAATCAAATGTGTTCAAATGAATTTGGGCCAATTCAGAGATTTTCCATATATGAACACAGACATTATGTGAATAAGATCCAACTGAATTTGGTTGGGTTTGGCAATTTAGTGCAATTTGGTTTTATATTATATATTTACTTATTAAAGGTTTAGCCCACCTTTCTTTCAGAAGCTCAAGGCTTCTCCCCACATCCATATCTGCATCAAAATAATTTCTTGACTCTTTAGGAAGTTCAAATTGGATCTGATTTACACATCCCTAATACTATACTGTAGGAATTCTTTTGCTTTCAAAAGCCTGTTCAGGTCCCACGAAACTATGGGTGACATGTGGAGTTACTTCTGAGTAATTTCTTTACTGTTGTTCACTTACAGACAGAATCTTGCCAGACTAAAGCAACTATTAGCAAAACTATAGATATATTTTGTGAATTTTTTAGCCTCTTCTTATCTATCAGAGTTTCCAAACTCTGCTTCCCCTTTGCCCTTTGGGAGATAGTTCCTCCCACCTCCAGACTGCATTCCACCACAAGCCATCATAAGAAAAAGCTTTATTTATCTTTCCTTTTTCTACCCCAGGTAGTGCTACTGGGTTCTCTGGTTCTGAATCTAGGCATGAAGTCTATGAGAAACTCTTGGGACAAATTTATTAGTAAGAAAAACAGTTCAGTTGACTCCAATTCCAGAGAGAGAGTTCCTTTATTGAAGCAGTGGGTGAAGCAAATCCAAAGCTTTTTTTTAATAAACATTCCAGGTTTATAAAAACTAAACTAAAAAAGAACTTGCTTTTTAACTTCCATCTAAAAGCATGAGGGAAAGAGAAAACAAAACAGAGGGCAGTGTGAAACTACTAATCTGCTTCATGCTGTTAGGATAGGAAAGCAGTTTAGGTCGGTCTATGAATCAAATCCAAGCAAATTCAGGCCAGAGATCAAAATCTCTATGAAAACTCCGTCTGTACAGTCTCTTGTTCCCGCAAGCTTCCAGAAAGGCAGATTAAAGGCAGATTTGTGGAAAACAGAACAGGGAAAATAATTCCCCAGTCATTCCATGAGATCTAACCCACTCAAAACACACACACACACAAATATACACACTTTCTCATACAGGGGAACGATTACTGTATTATACTGTAGCAGATCACTGTCCTTGCTTTTTAACATCACATCTGAAAACTATTTTAAATACAATTTGTTTCAAAAGTGCACCAAATCTCTTAATAGAAGGAAAGAAAATTGTTCATTTTTCTGACTGAAAATCCCGTTCGAAACAGTTGCTGCAATTGTTACATCAATAGAGCTGGTCAGATGAACATCCCTGCCTCTCTGTTGAAAATTATTTCATCTCACAGGGCTAAAAAAAATCCTTGGCCTCACTCTTTCATGCTAAACATAGGCAGGCCCTTTCTCTAATAGGTATTGATTTTTAGTACCAGGATGTTGGGGGCAAGACAACAAACCCATCCCACATTTCCCCAGAAGAGACACTTTATCGGGAGAGAAAATACTGTTTCCGAACTTGCAAACTCCAAAAATAAATAGTTGCTGAAAAATCAATACTATTCTTCGAGCATCATTTGCTAGATAGGTGGATTAACTACTGTTAGCTGGAATTGGTGTTGTTATTTTGGTGTCAGTGGACACCACCAGAGCTGTCCTTTTCAAATTGGGTATCTTTTAGATATGTTGGCTGTGAGTGAGCTGTAGATATCTGGAAGCCATCAGATAAGAAAGGATGATTGTAGTGAGGGGAGGGGGCCAAATCTAGAGAAGTGAAAAAATAAATCTCCTGCTCCTAAAATTTCCCCCGCTTTAAAATAGAAAGGAAGAGATTTAGAGACATTTATCTGAAGACAATGTCTTCGGGACTTTTTTGAATGGCCCAGCATTATAAAGAGAAACCTTCCAGAGATATTAAGCCGGCTAATCTACGACAGAGAAATAAAAATTAGTCAACATAATCCACTTCTTCCATATGCAAAAATGTTACATTTATTTTTCTATACAATCTTTTTGATCTAAGCATTTTCTCAGCAAATTTGAAATGTGGACTCCAAAATCTGCTAGTGCTTGGAATCTGAAGAATAATTCCTGCGAATACATATGAATGGATTTGTTGTTGTTCAGTCGCGCAGTCGTGTCCAACTCTTCGCGACCCCATGGACTGCATTACGCCAAGCCTCCCTGTCTTGCACTGCCTCCCAGAGTCTTCCCAAGCCCACGCCCATCACACTGACAATGCTGTCTATCCATCTCATCCTCTGCCATTCCCTTCTCCTCTTCCCTTCAATCCTTCCCAGCATCACAGTCTTCTCGAATGAGTCCTCCCTGCGCATTATGTGGCCA
>JANHZU010001318.1:172098-192561 GCA_032468055.1 Acrochordus granulatus
AGGGCAGATTGAAATCCCCCAGGACCATCAGCCTGGGGAAGTCCACCGCCAGCCCCGAGATAGCCTCAGTCAGCTCAATCAGCAACAATCCCAACTGATCTCGAGAGCCCAATCTCAAGAAATTAAATTAAATAGGTTTTAAGTTAGTTCACTGATTCTAATTGTGCTGCTTATGAGTCAATCTGAATGTTTTTTCTAACACAATAATGTGAAAAGACAGCATTAAAATCAGAGATGTTCACCAGCGTGGTCAACACAACTTCAAGACGATGGTCGCACTAGAACAATCAAAGGTTCACTGGTTAAAATGTACATTAGAACCAGCTTTCAATCACACTATTGAGGCTTCTATTTTGATCACATTCTGCAGACCCCTCTGATTAAAATAAAACAGTAAAACTGGTTAATGATACATTCTCCAGCAATTTAAAAAGCTGGTAGGTTAAAGTCAGTTTTTGCATTGACAATGCATACCTGCCAAAAGAACAACCACATTCCTTATTAACTTTAAAAAAAGGAACACTATCCCTTCATCCTACTTAAGAAACAACTCCTTGAAAACAAAAAGGCAGCCAACCTAATCTGGATCAACTATGATGGGAGGGAATCTTATTTCTCAGAGAAAACCCCCTCCAAATCTGTGATTTGCTCCAAAGCTGCTAATTCTTAATGAAGTGTGGTGGGGGTGGATGGCATGAATTCCCAGTAGAAAAACTGCACTAGGTATTAACTCTTCTGTGAAACAGTTCCAAATTGTTTGGGTGAGAATGGATGAAATGGCTGCTTTTGATACAGCAGTCTGCAGGCAATTTTAAAAACAGGTATGAAAACATGTGCTTGTACTCAGAACGGGAACTGGAGAAAAACCAAGAACAGGGTATGTGCATATATAACTGACCAAATCAGCCAGGCTCCCAGAATGAGAGATGCTTTCCTAAACTGAAGAGCCCCTACTTGTTTACCTGACAGGTCTTCCAAAATAGCACAAGCTGTTTTGTTAGATTTCCTGCAAACATCTCTGTGGGCATTATGGGAAATTTAAATGCCACCTTAGTGCTGTCCACCATCTGTTGTTACAAGGCTCAGAGTGGGCTTCACTACCATTGGGCACTATTGGACCTCTGCTCACTTTATAACTGATTTATGGTAAATCAAGAAATAAAAATGAAGCAACTCTACAGGAGTGGCTGAAAGATGATTCCATCTATAGTACTAATGGAGAAAGTTGGGTTTTTTTAATTTCAATACCATTTTCTTTATCTAAAAGAAAGTATTTTCTTCCCATGGTCTGGCAATTTGGGATTGAAGCAGAAATTTTTATAGTTATGTTAAGGTTTTTTATATATGTTTACAAAGTTGGAAGATTTCCCAAGTTATGTGTTTGTCAACTCTTAAATACAGCCTCCATGATGTAGGGTTAAAGTGTTGCCAGAGTGGAAATCCTGATTCAACTCACAAGTTATCCTGGGTGAATTTGTGTAGTTAGTATTACTTAGTCCAACCTACCTTAGAGAACTGATGTCGTGAGGAGAAATGAAAGGAGATGCCATATGTCCTCTGAAAAGAAAGGTGGTATGTTTTACTTACGCTGACGCTAAAATGGGATGATTGTAATTATGGCTTTATAACAATATAATTGGTTTTCATATTATTTTATTATGAATATTATGTTTCCTAAGCCTATTATTACTGTAAACTGCTGATAATTTTGTCATAAAGAAGGCACAATCTTGCCATATTTTTCAGTAATAATTTACAGTATATTTGGGGATTAATTTTGAAGTTACAGAGAGGCTTTGGTGCCTCTAGACATGTGGATTTCAACTCCCAGAATTCTCAGCAAGCATTGCCATTGATCTGCCCAGGTCGACAGTCCCTAGATTTGGAAAGGAGAAGCACATTGCAGTGGTTAGGACACCAAGTAGTACCAGAGACCAGGTTTTATTCTATGGAAGCTCACAGGGTGAATGTTGGCTATTTGCTATCTTGAAATCCAGACTACCTGGTTTGTTAATCCAGGAATTAAAGAAGGGAATCTTATGCTCAATGGAAAAATGAATAATAAATAGGGCACTGGATTTGGATAGGAAACTATGAGTAGGCTGGTATAAGTTCCTCTTTTTCATCCCAGCTTTCCTTATGAGCATGAGTGGTTTAACATTACAAAATGGTTGGCATGTTTGAAATAGTTCGCATCTATCATTTCTTTGCATTTAGATGAAATTGCAGAGTGTAATTCAGAACGTAAGAGCTGAAAAATTCAGTTTCAAACAAATATCACAACTATAACTTCTCATCTAATTTTGAGATTTGCTTCTCACTTTTTGTAAATATTTGCTCAGTGAAGTGTTCAAGAAAATTCAAAAGCTTTCATACTCTTATGCATCATTTTGATTGGTCCTAATAAATGTATTACTCAATGTGGTTTCTGTATTTGAATCACTAAGGGGCATGTAGTCAAAGAAGCTTAGCACACCTATGTAAATAGAACAAGAGTTGAACTTACCACCACCATTTTTGTAACAGAGGTAAGGGAACCGCCAAACATTCCCCAAACCAATGATTTCTCCTGCCACAGACAGCACATATTCCAGCTTGTTGTTCCAGTGATCTCGATCTAGTGTTTGATTCATTGCTTCTTTTTTCTTTGTTTCTCCAGTGAGTTGTGCATGTATTTCTCCATTGATCACTGCCCCAGGGACTCTGTAATCCATTCCACCTTCAAAAGATCAGTACTGTTTTTTTGCCTCCCGCTGTTATGCTTACAACAATCAAATTCAAGCTGGAAGAAAAGTGAGAAACAAACTAAGGGATTTGCCCAAGAGTTCACAGCCCAGTTGACTTGCTTACAACAGCTGGAAATGTTGATGTTCCTTGTGCACAATATGTACCCGACTTTCCCAAGGTAGGAGGTATTTACTTTGGATTGAAAGAACACTGACAGCTTAATTTTTAAAAGACTTCTTTCAAAATGTTCTGGTTCCTCGCAGCGCATCTTTTTAGCCAACTTATCCTGATATTTTGTATACCACTGGTATTTTATTTACTCTCTTAATTTATTTCACTTGAACCAACAGTCCAGTGAAAACACTGCAAACTCTCTTTACTTTAATATAATCATCCCAAAATTGATAGGTTCAACTACATTCTTGTAGAATGTAGACACACCATAATGTGTCACTAGTGTTGGTCCATCATAATTTTCCCAGACCCTTATTATATGTGCTATTGCTGCTACATGATTCAGAGTTAAACTTCCAGGCTTGATTTCGATATTAGCCTTTGTTTATATTAAAGACCTCTTTAGAAGCCCAGCTGCTCTAAAAAAAGCTAAATAAGGAAAAGTCTTTTTAGTGCTGTCACCCCAGTTGTCAAATGCTTCCTTCAATGATTTCTGTGCAGACATTTTTGTTTTTTTCAACACCAGGCAATCCCTACATTTCCAGGTCTTAGAGGGAAACCCTTCTAGTTTTGGTTTGCAAATGGTTTTCTGTGCTATTTTATTAGTATTTGTGATAGTTTTTGCTTTCTGTTCACTGTATACTGATAGTATTTTTACTTGCAAAATATTCTGGGGGGAAAAATCTTAAACCAAATAAAAGTTAACATTGCTTTCTCAACACATATGAGCCTATGATATGAACTGATAATCACAGATGATCATCTAGAAGGTCTTGCGTGTTCACAAAGCAGGGCTAATTTTTACTCTATTTAAGATGTTTTTCTTAAAGAACACCCCATCTATAAACTATTGCCCCATCCTTCCATGCAATTAAAATGAGATTAGTCACACCCAGGTTTCCCTTCGTTGAGTATAGACATCTGAGAAGGACAAACTTATTTGCCTAACTTTCTTGGAAAACTGGTTCCCTGATTACAGAAGACTCCATCATGTTTATTTCATTTTTCATTTTATTTATGGTCCCAGACAAATAAAACTCTGGTTGCCTCATGGTCCAACTGCATTTTTAATAGTTTTTTTTAACAGTAAAAATTAGAGGCCATTTGAGAGTCAATTTATCAAAATTTTGGTGACAGCCCAGAGCTTGCATAATATTCTGGTGACACTTATTAAAAAAGGCCTTTTATGGTACACCTGAACCAAGCTTAATAATTTTCATATATATTTCAATTGGTGCATGTATTAGAACTGCCACATGTTGGTTGCTAAAATCCAGATGACCGCTGTATGGCACTGAAGTGTTAGTCTTCTGGAAATCTTTGCTAGTGGTTTGTTTTTTGGGGAGTTTGTTTTGCTACCTAACAGGAAAAGAACTGGGATTGTTCTCAACCCTCACAGAAGGGTGTTGAGTTCATCTTGTTTCAATATGCAAGCTCAGTTCATACTTATATGATAAATGCCAGCAAATATGCTGGCTTTATATGTTGATGTAGTTATGTTCTCTCTCCAGGGCAGACAAAAGAACACAATAATTGCGTATTTTTGTAGAAGCCAGAAAGGCAATGCTGTTATATGAATGTTATAGGTCCTGAAGGACTGATGAAAATCATCAAATACCTGTAAGATCTGAGGGTTTCAGACTGACGAATCTCAGGCAGTATAAAGTAAGCAACAGGTAAGCAATGGGAGCTACAGATTAGTCACAAGTCTTGGGATTGTGTGCCTAGTTTATAAATGATACAAATCAGGCAGAATTCTGTTGTAGAAAAAGCTAATCAGACTGACATATGCAGACTATTTTGCACAATATCCTTGTGCTGTCAAAGGCTGAAGTGCTGCAAGAGATGAGACTGGATATAAACTTTAGAGCAGGAGTGGGCCTCATACACATACTTTTTCTGTATCTAACCCCTACATGCATGCCAACATTGAGCAAAATATAAGTGAAAAAAATGTCCATTGGTCCTCTTTTCACTGGTGTCCTCAGAAGATTTTGTATGGTTCACTGGCAGCTTGAAGGCCGAAGTGTTGCTTTGGGCCCCTTTTAGAGGAAGAGGTTAATGATAGTAAAGATCAGCAAGTCATCCAATGCTTGATTTGTCTTTCCCACTGAGACAATGCAATTTCTTGGTTTTGATATATGAATATATATATTATGATGTATGAATCCAGCTATTGAAACCTCACTAGAAATTCAAGTTCCAGTCATGCTGCTATTTCTGACACGTAAAATAAAACTTTTGAGAAGTTTTCTCAGAAATTTCTCTTTTACCAAAAACATGTAGTTCTGACATTCTCAGAAGCTGCTTTCTTTTCACTGATAGATGCACTGGTCTTTTATCTTTAAAGATAGCATCTTATAAACTCACCAAGAAAGGAAGGTAGTAGTGACTGGGCTCCATTCTACAATGCTCCCAACTTGGTGCACTTCTATAGTAGACCACAATTTCTATCTTCCCATCTAGCATTGCTGAATTATAAGTCTCAGGATCATTCACAATTCCCCATGCTTCATAGGGATATTGAAAATTGTATTTCAGCAACATCTGGGGATCTCCCCTTCTCTTGTAGCCCACCACAATTTTGAGATTGTTTCAGACTGGGGAACACCACTGAACATTACATGTAATCTCTTCTGACATTTTTAGAGAATGATCTCCACTTTGGGACCATATTTCAGGATGTACTTGAAACATTTTATTCAGGTTATACTTAAATATTTTAAAATGTTAATTAACATTTTTTGTTTAAGTATTAAATAAGATTTGGAGCATTTCCAAAGCTTAGATTTTTCCTACATAGTGTCTCTCTGTCCTTCCCCTATGCAGGTATCTTTAGTAGCACATCAAGGTCTGCTTTGCATCCATGCCATAATGGATCCATCAGATACCAAGCAATACATTTTGTTAAAGGGATCTATGAATCTACCCCTTATGGAATGCTGGTTAAGAGTTATGATACCAATCTAAGGAATAAATTAAACATCATGCTATTGGCTGAGGCTCCCTCCATTAGGAACAAACCCTTTCAATTCATTCTGTCAGTTACGTTCCTTTGTGAAGAAAATCAAGTTTCCTATGCCCATTTCTTAAACAAATATCACAGTTCAGACAGCTGCAAACTTGAGAAATTCTTAGCAAAAGAAAGCATATAGAAAGAAATACACATATGTACTGTTACCAAGTGAAAATAGTTCAGCAACTTACAAACACAACACACCTGTCACTTTATGATTATATACATGTTATGTCACAAAAGGAGAAAGTATGGAACTCTTTTGTTACCTTAAAAATGAGCTGTCAGGGATCTGGCTGACTGGGGAAATGTGAAAGCAATCATTAAAAAAGGTGCTGGCTATTTAAAGCATTGAAGAAAAGCAGGGGGGGGGACACGCCAATTCTGCAATAGTGTAATTCTAGACTGTGCCCATCCCACATTCCTTCCTTCAACACCACCACCGCCACCCCTCACTAAGAGCTGTACACTAAATTATACAAGACTTCTGATGCTCCTTACTAGAAGAATGCTCTCATCTTTTGGCTGTAGCATTTTTTTTTAACCCTAATAAAAATCCATCCTGGTTTCTCTGTGCTTCTTCATCAGTCCTTCTGAAAGGAATGTTGTTTTATTCCAGCATCCTGATTTTCAGTCACCCACTTATATATTAAAATCATATTGAGAAAGCAAATACAAGCTCAGACTCACCTAAAGAAATCAAAGGATGCCCATGTAGCTAGAGTTTCAAGAGAAGAAAAGCCACTGGCTACTTAATATTTAAGAAAGCCTACAATTCTCAAGGTTTGCACGCAACTCAGTCTTTAGTATGTATAGAGAAAGGTGGAGTATAAATCAACAATTATTTGCATGTAAAGATTGACTTGGGTCAAATTTTACACTGAATCATTACTGGCTAAACAAACAGTTTAGCTGGGCGCACACGTGCAAAACTAAAACCAAGTAGCTCATATGATTTCTGTAATGTTACTCTAGTGAAGGAGTGAATAAAGCAATAAAGCATTTTATCAAGCTTACAGATGCCTTTATATCTGTAACAAGAGGGGTTTTAATGCATTTTAATATGTATACTCAGGATATGTAAAAATAGTATTTTTGTTGTTCAATCACTAAATCATGTTAATTCTTCACAACCCCATGGACCATACATAATACAGCAGGCCTCCCTGTCCTCTACTCATGTTCATTACATTGATGCTATCCAACCATCTCATCCTCTGCCATCCCTTTTCCTTTTGCCTTCAATCCTTCCCAGCATCAGTCTTTTCCAGTGAGTCCTCTCTTCACATTAGGTGGCCAAAATACTTGAGCTTCAGATTCAACATCTGTCCCTCCAAATAGCAATCAGGGTTGATTTCCTGTAGGATTGACTGGTTTGACCTCCTTGCCGTCCAAAGGACCCTCAGTAGTCTTCTCCAACACAACTCAAAGGCATCAATTCTTCGATGCTCAGCCTTCCTTATGGTCCAGCTCTCACAGCCATACATTACGACTGGGAAAACCATAGCCTTGACCATGCAGACCTTTGTCGGCAAGGGGATGTCTCCATTTAATACGCTGTCGAGGTTTGCCATAGTTCATCTTTTAATTTCATGGCTGCAGTCACTGTTTGCAGTGATCTCGGAGCCCAAAAAAGTAAAATCTGTCACTGCTTCCATTTCTTCCCCTTCTATTTGCTAGGAAGTGATTACTATGGCTTATATCATCCCATCATACTTGGCAAGGTTACAGAAGAACAAATTCCTATTTTTCCCTCTTTCCAATGTTCCTTCCTTAAAGAAAATATCCTGCAGATTTCAAAGTTCCTGGATGCGAAGGTATCTTTTCTAGATTTTTAAAAATCTATTTATGAATATCTTTTAGCATACCTGGGGCTTCCAAGTCTCCCAAAACTGCATTTTTTTCAGATATTCATAATCCACATCAGGGTGATCTTAAAATAAGCCAACTTTCCAAAATGGCATTTTTTTCAACTGTTATCAGGCATAGGTTTTATGGGCTAGGTCTTCAGAATTTCAGTCATTTTATGTTACATCATCCTCTTTAATCACAAATTAAAGTGGCTTCACATCTTCAGACTCAGTCACAGGTTTCCATAGATTTCCAGTGTCTCTGGAAGGTCATAGACTTACTTCTTTGGTCATAGTTCTTTGAGAAATGGATATAACATGCACATTATTGGAAATAGATTATGTAGTTGAAGATTTTGCCTGTAAATCTGTAGCTTTAGAATTAATATTTTGGTTAAGTTGTACATCTTAAAACAACAATCTGAATGGCTGAGAATTGGATGTATATCTTTCCATCTCTTAAAAAAATATCAAGTGGTATCCAGAATCTTCAGAAAATTTGTCAGCCATATCAAATGTTACTGAACTACATGGACCAATTCTGCTTAAGGCAGCTTAATCTGGTCAAAAAAGTGGATTTAAAATGATATGATTCCACCATATAGTAAGGCTGCCAGATTTAAGGTCTGGCAGAAGAGAGAAGGGTGAGCCAGAGGGAGATGTCAAACCTCTACACAGCCTCAAGAGTAGTAGACCCAACCCCTCCTGACAGTTGCTGGAGTTTATTTTCCAGCCATAGGTATTCAACCTCAAGTTGGGCAAATTCCTATAAACATGCAAAATCAAATAAACCCATTAGCTTGAATCTCGTTGTCTGGCCTTGGTCCTTCACACCTGACATAATGTGAAGAGGGAATATGAACAAAAGTAGACAAGATCTGTTTTTCCAAATACAGATAACTTGATTGGGACTATTAATGTATAGGTTTTTATACCCAGGTTAATTTTCTACCCATATATTTGTTGCTGTTTAATTCATTACTACTAGTGGTAGGACAATTAAAAACAACACAATTATTGCTACAAACGAAGTAATTTTACTTTGTTTATAGTTGGGGTCACAACAGCAAGCTAGATAGTGTGTACACAGCTATCATATAACTAAGTCATCGTGCTTTGCAAATCTTGTTTTATGTCTTACCCGTTATGTCTTGTCCAGTGAATCAATTTTTAAAAGATGGCTTAGGATGTTTGAACTCAGCCACGATTGAATTCCAAGTGTAGTGTAAAGCTACGTGTTTTCACGTACAACAATGAACCTAGTATTGAAAAATTTTGGATCAGGCTGAAAATATATTTTTAAAAGGTGCGTGTTGTACATATCTTACATATATTGCTTTTAAGAAGTCATGAGTGAAAGTTGAAATGGCTTTTGATGTACCTCTGGTTTCAACTACATCATGATCTTTTAATTCTTTTCCGCTTCATGTACATTTCTTGAAACACCAGGGACTTAAACAGGAAAAGCTAAGATTTTCATTTAACAGTCAAAAGCATGTAAATTTATATGAAAGTTGGATGGAATTCAGACAGTGCCAAGAATATGTTATTTTTAAAAACTGCCCTTACATGACTTTATCTTCACTGTCCTCTGGATATAGATGGATCTGAGCTATGAAAAACTGCACCTGAGCCTAGCGACAGTTCTGTCAGAAAGTGATGTGTGAAATGGAATGAAAATGTAAGCATAAGAACATAAACAGGGCCGCAATGGATTGAATCCTTGGCTTATTTAATCCACTAGTCTGTTCTCAGTGGCTAACCAACTGAGAGCAGCCCACTAGTGTCATCATGGCTTTCAGACTGAGTCATACTGCCATCAAGACTAATAGCCATTGATCCCATGATTTCCATGAATTGGTCCAATATTAAAAAAGAGAAAAAAGGCTCTGTGAAACGACTGTGAATGTACATCCAATCATCATAGAAGGCCATGTAACAAGTCTCAAATATTGTCATTATCTTCCTTGATCTGTTATTTTAATATGTAAAATGATTAATTTTATTACCATTTATATTTTATGGCATTTCTTATCCAACAGGAACCAGGCATCTGCATGACGTCACAAAGAGGGGAAGAAGGCAGTGGTTAACTCCATTATTTTTGATTGTTACTGTAAATGTATGCATCCATATAAATTAGCTAGGTTATTTTTTGTAAATACATCTAAAAGCAACCTCTGCTTGAACATACCCAGCCAGAGGGAGCTCTTGGGATCTGGTTCCACTGGTTATCTGCTCTGTTGGGAGACATTTTCTAATACTGAAACAGAAACTGCCTTTCTGTCCTGAACTTTGGAATGAGAGCAAATAAATAGCTGGGTTTTTTCTCCACATAACAATGCACAAAGTTCAACAATAATACTATATCCTTTTCTCAGGACTAATGTACCAAGTTTATATCATCCCTCTTCAGAGGACTCTTCAATTTTTTAATTCTCATTGCTTTCTTGAGTCTCTTCCAAATAGTGGCATTTTTCCCACTCTTTTGATGTAGCTAGTGACAGAAAAAACTGTAGGTCGCACAACCTGAATCAATTTTGGTGAGACACATGGATTATGCAACATTCCTAAAAAGTCTTCATGTTTGATATATATTCAAAGAGTTTCTTGTACAGCCTTATACCAATTCTAGGAAGCAGCCTGCTATATTGAGAAGGGAAAGGAGTACATGCAACATAACTAACAGCCTAAGGCCAAGCCAATAAATTTACGATTCACTAGATTTCAACTGATAATCACAGGGCTGGACCAGTTCTCCCATGCAGACTTAAGAGGGGGAAAGGGACAAGCAGTTTAATGCAAAAAGGATAGCTAGCAGTTGAGTGGAGGGACTAACGGATGCGAATTTGCTTTTTGCAGGCCTTTTTTCTTTCTCACAGGCAATATAAATGGCCTGCAAAATGTAAATACAGTATGTTTCTCCAGGTCTCACACTAGTAGAAACAGTGAGCGTTAATTCAATCTGAGGAAATTCAAGACTGATAAAAGACAGGACTTCTTCGATTGATGAAAGTCATCAATACCATCAATGACTGGATGTGGAAATGTCCCATTTATAAGCTACCTGGGGCATTTGATAGGCCACTACATGTCACAGAACCTTGTGTGTAGAAAGTCTTTCACTCAATTCTGCAAGATACTTTTCTTATGTATCATGTGCATGCACAGATTGGCTTTGATAAATGAGAACTCAAATGTCATTAATGCCTGAATAAGCAATGTTAATATATTCAGGCTAAGCAAATTAATAAGAAACCTAACATGACTGTCACTAAATGGTGTTGGAAACAGTGGCAGTTACTGATTTCTTGCCCTGTTTCAGTCACTGAAGGCCTGATGCAGTAAAATTCCTATTTTTAAGAAAAATGTTAAAAAAACAAACCACAAAAATGGAGATGGGGTAGATAAGTTAAACAACATAAAAACAAGAAGAATTCAGCTCTTGAAAAAGACTAAAAATGTTTAGAATCAAAAGAATATTAGATAAAAAAGGAAAAGTGTGTAAACCTGGATTCCTATTTGTTTCCTTGATGATAGAAAAAGATCATGAAACCTTGATTCATCTTCATTTCTACTGGCAAATTAAGAACAATTAACAAAGCCTGAACAAATACTCAACCTCCTTCACTCAAGTGTTCAAGTGTTCTGAATGCTTTTTTAAGCATAAAACCATCTATCTGGAATACCCCCTCCATCAGGTAAAAATATGTTAGCTGGAGTTCCCAATTAAAACTTGATACTTTTAACATGGTGTTAAAAGGTGTTGTGGTACTGAAAATTAATATCCTTCTTTCTTTATAAACCACTGTTTTCTTACCTTACAGCCACTGCCCAGGAACATGTGAATTAAAGCTCAGTTTGAATTTTTAAAAAATGCTTGCATTAATGAAGAACGAGACACCTTGCAAACCTTTTTCAGAATGTTAGCTATAACCATTGAACTGCTGAACAAGTAAGCTATTTTTCAATTTAATTTTAAAACAGAAGCACAAGTAATTTGCCTCTTTCGCATTGTAATCAAAATATGTAAGAAATATGTTAGCATTTTTCCTTTTTTTCAGCAGTCTCAGGATCAAGGCACTCAGGAAAAACCATGAGCCTTGCAACTGTAAGACATTAGTGCAACTCCTGACTTGAAAATCCTCCTCCAGTCCCACATTTTGATTATATTAATTGAATCAACCAGACACTGAAGTCTATGTAGTGCCTCATGATAATGATGTTTACCAGTGAATTCTGTAAATTCCAGGTATAACAGAAGAGACACAAAACAGTCAAGGCAGAATACTACTGTTTTTATCTTTTAGAAAATCCCAACCCTTGCAGCTAGGAAGACTGGACGCTATAGTTACAACACACCTAGAGCTGTAGAGAATGGAAACACAATAGATAAATGAGGGTGGGAGACACCGCTATGGCTATTTTCAGCCATTTACTTACAGAAAATCCAGCATAAACTGGAACACAGCAAGGACAAAGATGCCTTGCTAACCAAACATACCCCAATAGGAAAGTAGCACATGATTTTTTTTTACCTATTTAAAACACAGGTAGCAGAGGGAACAAGGATCTGGGGAGTTTAACTGCTAAGTTCCTTGTACTACAAGGAAGGAATGAAGTAAAAAAACCAAGCCTGAAGGCAGGTTTTTGTTTAGTGAGCCTCTTTCTTTCTTTCTGTGCTGCTGGTAACCGTGGTAAGTATAAAAACAAAGAAAAATAATCTATTTATTTTGTAGAACAAGTCAGTAGTCCGAGACATAGAAAAAAGTAAAAACCAGTCCTTAAAAAAATGGGTTTACTAAAACAATTATTTGGGAATACCCCCCTTCCTCAGCCACCTATCTTTCAGAAAACAGAGGGTCAGGGAAGTTAAAGTGGATCTGTGGCCATATGAAGGCCTTAAAATTCATCAACAATTAAAAGGTGAGGAAGCATAACTGCAAACCACATCTTATGGACTGCCTACTAGTACTGCAAGACTAATTTGATGATGCTAGGGATACTGTGACTTAAAATTTCACAGAAGCATATCAGTGCAGAATCAAGAGAAAGCTGGGCTGCGTGTAACCCATTAGAAATCCCATGCACTTTTGATACCCATAACCAGCTGTATCTTGCTTTAAACAACTTAGTAACAGGTGTTGATAAGCTTAAGACAGAGAAAAATAGCTACCAGAGCAGGAAGGAGTGCTTTGCCAAGGTAACATGCCTTAGCTCTGAATTCATTTATATGTGAGCTTTCCCCAAGAAGGACTATGACTCTAATTCCTTTGGGGTAAATACAAAACAATGTTTTTGAGATCTACAATTGTTCTGCTTCTAAGAACAAAAGAGAAACTAGTTTTTATCTTCCTGGTGTGGTGTTTAAAGCAGGTTCAGTAACCACATATTGCCTCAATGACATCAACAGGTTGAAAGAAAATTATCTCTTCTCAACCAACACGCCATTATGGGGCAACTCATGAGGCTCAAGATTCTCCAGAGTGCTTTCAATTTAATCTGTTGGAAAAAAAATATCCATGGACCTCACATCTACTTAGTCTGAAGGCAGCAGCTACACTCAGCCTTATACAGGAAACATGGGAAGTAAAAATACTGACTGGGCCTTCCAACAAGGTGATATCTGCATAGCTTGGCCAGTACCCCATGACATCCGCTTCTTGTAGTGGAAGCCAGCTACATACAGCCAGTTCCACTATAGGGCTGTATGTCTTCTGGAAGTGCAGCTTTCCAAGCAGCCATATTAGCTTCACACCTTCTTAGTGTTCCATTTCCCTCAAGTCCCATCAAGACCAAGTATCTGCTAACTTGTCTCCTTGAGGTCTTCCACAGGTAGCTTGTAGCTCAGCAGGAAGTGAGGTGGTGGCCCATGTGTTGGACTACCTACTCCCTGCTTCTGTTTCTTTGCACAGTTAATACAAATATAATCTTCACTTTCTGCCATTTCTGGTGAAACACCAACGCAAACTTGATGAAACCATTCATCACAGCCACCATCACACTGCACCCAGTCTACCTGCAAGACACAATACATGCAAGTTAGCTATATTGCATGAATTCACAACTTAATAAATATCATGGTTAGAGGCTGAGTGGATAGAATCCAAAAATGAATAAGAAAAAATAGCACTATTCTATTACATAATTAAAAATACTTCCTTTTTAAAAGCAAAATATCATATGAATATTTTAAATTTTCACTGTCAAAACTATTCCAACTGTCATTTATATATAATTTTTATAAAATATGAAAATCCAGAGGAGCTCAAGATCCCTATACATATTTTAGCTCTTTTACATTATAGTGTTATATTGCCTATTTTGAATAGACATTATATACAAGACATCGGATACTTCTGATAAATAATATATATGAAGGAAAACCATTATATTCTCACCAAGATATAACAGTCCACGATAGCAAAGGTAGAAATGGCCGATGATATCCATTTAATTATTGGGGGTTTAGTATCTCAGCTTGCTGGCTGGAAGGTCGGTGGCCCAAGTTCAAGACCCAGCGTTGCCGGGCAGCAGGGCGAGTTCCTGCTGTTCTGCCTTAGCTCCTACCAACCTAGCGGTTCGAAAGCATGCAATGCAAGTAGATAAATAGGTGCCACCTCTTCTAGTGGGAAAGGTAACCGGGTCTGTGTGCCTTTGGTGTCTAGTCATGATGGTCACATGACCATGGAAGCATCCTCGGATAAACACTGGCACTTCAACCTGGAAATGGTGATGAGCACCACATCCTAAAGTCAGTCACAACTGTCAGGGTAACCTTTACCTTTTCGTATCTAGGCAAACATGTATACAGCTTGGAAGCTGTACAAGATTAATAACTGGATGGAAGACCAAGAAATCCCAGGACTGGAAGCTAAAGTGGGAAATCGGGTGGGGTGAGTGCTAGAAGAATACAGTGACATTCCATACTGAACATTTCCAGAGTCGACAGAAGTAGAGAGTAAGTCAAAGCAATTTTACCCAGTTTTTTTTAATAATTACATTTGTTCATTTACCATTTAATTATTCTCATAACCTCAGAAAGAAGCCAGAAAATAAAATGATCAGTTTTCTCTGTTCCAAAGTGAAATCTCTATCTTCTTAACAGTAAACTGGGAAGAAATGAAAGAGGAAAATCTAGAGTTCAAGGATAAATAAAATGTTCTGCTGGAAAAAAGTTTCAATTCAATATCAACTACTATAGGCCCTACTTAGAAGTACAGCTTACCTGCTCCCAACCTACTGGGCAAAAGACATGACTCACTGTGAGGCAATTTCATATGAAGCTTCCATAACCATGAACCCTTACACTCTTAAGAGAAGGTAGTTTCATCATTCACCCACAACAGTTGTAGACCTGCTGCCAAATTCCTATTCATGATGAAAACAGTTCTGTCTGGTTTTGCTGTTCTAACTTCAGCTTTTGATTTCCAGCAGTGCTTACAAGTCACGACTGAAAGGATTCCAGATTTATTTTTGTTTTCAAAAATACAGAAGATTAGTGGCAACCATACTAATTGACAGAATTGGAACAAAAAGGGAAAATGAAGTGGATGGAAGTGTTAAAATGATAGTCGTGAGGGGAAAAATATACCATCAACAAATATTCTGACATCAAAAGTAAAGTATGGTTCAATTCTTTGTAAGTAAGTGTAAATCTGAGTGGTTACAGATATGTAGCACCTGTTGGATCCATTTTTAGACTTGATCAATGAGCCTTTAGCCCAATCAAAGCTGGCATGCAATTTAAAGGTCTTCATGGACCTTGATTCTTGTTTTTTGAAGACCTATGTTATGTTCCAATTACACTAATTTCTGAATCAGGAAGCTCTTGGGACTGTCACTCGTGTTCTGGTCACCTTGTGTGTGGATTACCATAACACACTGTATATGAGGCAGCCCTTGAGGACCACTTTGATGCTACAGATAGTCCAGAACATGGTTTCCTTGGTGGACATGGGCATGCTTCAATATGCCCATGTAAAAACATCTGCTTCAGGAGCTACACTGGTTGACAGGATATGCTAAATTTTTGTACAGCTAATCTTATCTTATCTATATTTAGTATTGTACACTGCCCAGTCATCTTGAATTGGGTGGCCTTACAAATTTAATACATTATATTAAATTAAACCTTGAAGCTGGAATACTAAACAGTAAACTCCAATGATCATTTTAAAGTATAATTCCATTCCATCTCTTAGAATGTGTCACTGGGTATACAATATTGTGCTTCCTTAATGTTACTATTAAGACATGTCAATCTATGATGACTCAAACAGATTAACCAAAATGCTTTCTTAAGCATAATAATAATACATTAGGACACAAGTATAAATGTTTCCAGCCATGGAATGGTTTCCCATGCTTTGTAACAATCTACCAGTCTCTTGGCAGTAGATAGCTGGACAAGCATTTAATAAAAAGGTATAAATTGGTAGTATATTTTAAATTAATTTCTTCAAATATTTACAACATTTATATAAAACAAAATAGCCAATGCATTGTATATATTAACCATTAAATGATTTAGTTTGTTCAGAAAATGATTCTTAGTTTTTTTGCAGTTAAGACCTGCAGCAAAGTTTTCTTTTGCAGCATATGGAAATTTTTGCAGCAGCTTCAGTCCTTATGCAGGATTTGTATTTCCCACAAAGGAATAGGCTTGTTATTTGTTCACTTAAAACAAATCTCTTCTCTTACTGCACAAAACACTTTTAATCTTCCTTGTTCCCCAAGGAAGATCAGTTGTACGACTGCACATATGCATTAGCTGATCTTCAAGGCACTGTTGATATAAAAGTAAATCCTGGCAGAATGCAGATGTACCCATATCCCAAATTGATTTGTGGGATGTTCCTAAACGAAATCAAAAACTACTGAGACTGCTGCTCTAAGCACTGACATTGAAATCCATAGCTGTCACAAGCAAACCTGCAACATTGCTCCAAAGGGGAAGATAGTGAAATTTAATATAATCAAATCCAATTACTACAAAAAAATCTACACGGGTTTATTACTAGGAGGAATAATAGGACAACAGGGCATGTGGCTTCCTTCAATCTGCAGATTCATGGCTTAAAGTTTTTATGCAAGAGTCTTTGGAAGATTAATTTTCTTACACAAAGATCGCCATCTTAGGATTTTCAGTATGAAGGAATAGTATTCAAATACAGAGTCCTGGATATTAGCAGATATCCAGAGCATAAGCAGGGAAGGAAGATGAGGCAATAGGAAAATGGAAGAACTAATTTGCAAATTCCCAATTTTCTTTACTTTAATTTTCAATTGTCTACTGAAGTTCAGAATCCAGTGGACAAGACTGAATTCTGCTTTAGCAATGCCAAGTCAAATGTATATATTAAAACACTACATATGCATCAGCTTCAGCTGGTGCAGAATGCAGCGACGTGGGCAATTATATGTGCTTCTAGTCTGCATTAGTTGTCAGTTTGCTTCCGGGTCCAATTCAAAGTGCTGTTTTTAATCTTTAAAGCCCTTCATGGTTTGGGACTGAGTCATCTGAGCGACTACATCTCCCCAATTATATCTGTCTGACCCACCAGGTCTGGTAGAGAAGGCATGCTGCAGTTTCTGATACTAGGGATCTATGCTTAGCAGGTCCCAGGAGGCAGATCTTCTCTGCTGCAGCAACCATCTTATGGAACATTCCACCCCAAAGTTAAGTTAGCTTCATCCCTGGTGATGTTCAGGAAGTCCCTCAAGGTCTAGCTTTGTAATCAGGCCTAAGGGGTTTGAGGGGACTGGTGAAATCCTTTTAGCCTCCATCAACTTGGCTGATATTTACTCTCTCCTGAGCCATGTGATTTGTATTTTTTAATGACTGATTTATATTTTTAATTATTTAATTGTTATAGGCCACCCAGAATATTTTTTATGATATGAACAGCCACATACATTTGAAGGATAAATAAATATACCATAAAATCCCTTGTCAAAAAACAAATAAGTTATAATTTCTAACTTTTAAATAAAGCATGGCCAAAACTTTTCCAGACATAGCCCCAAAGTTTGAAACAGACTAGCAAATGATCTTTGAAACCATAAGCCAAGATAACTCACCTTGTCCTTGCATGGCCTCTGGCAGTTTTGTGCAGCACACACTGCATTTTCATCATCTGATTCTTCAGCTCCTGACCAGTCATATTTGGAGGGGATATCCAAAACTTTCTTCTCTCTCTTTTTTTCAGTGCATTCTTTTACCAGCTCTATCTTTGTTGCAGCCACTTTCTCACGCTTCTTCTTTCGTTCTTCTTCTTTAGCCAGCTTTTTGGCCAATTTGTTCAGCTCCTTTGTCTTATCCATTGTCAGTTTTAGCTTCTTTTTCTTTGGTTTCTCCAACTTCTTCAGTTCTTTAGATTTCTGTTGCTTCAGGTCACCAAAGAACTGCTCTGCCTTCTCTAGTTTGCGCTTCCTTTTCCTCTCAGAAGCATCTCTTCCTCGTGTTTTTAATGGCTTCTCATCCATGCTCTCATCCTTCAAGAAGCAAAAGAAAGACGTTGATAATTGCCAGATTGCTCCCTTGCACATCATAAAAGCAAAGTAAAAAAGCTAGTTTTCATAAGCACACAGTACTTCCAGTGAGTGAATAAGCTCATTAATAGGGGAGAAGAGGCAAAGTAAATAATAATTGCAATGCCGATTGCATCAAGTCTTAAGTGGCATACTCTATTTTGGATCTTAAATAATTTGTAAGATAACATACATATACTCCAAGCTAGTTAGTTGTTGTTTTTTTTGGGAATGGCCAATCAGAAGGATTGGAATGGAGAGCTACTCATCATTTGATAAAAATAGTTTTGTCCATATTTCTTATTCCTCTGCCTCAACAACTGAAGATGTAATTAATTCTTTTCAGGAGGCTGGATTTAACCATTTCACTTTCAATGTCTAATATTCCTTTTACCTTACAACAACAGAGGATTAGACTACTGGGCACCCTTCTGCTAAACATAGTTTAGCATGTTTTTGCAGTAGGTGAATGGGAATGATCCAACATTCCTGAACTTAAAATAGGGACAGGCTATTTTTGCATCATATTACGAGATGCTTACCCCAGGATGTTCCTGATTTTTGAACAAGAATGTGTGGTAAAATATTCAACTGTATGGATTCAGTGAGAAATGGAAAATGGATAAGAGTGGAAGGGCAAGTGCAATGAGCTTATAGGGCTGCAAGGAAGGCTTTGGTAAAGAAGCAAATCCTGAAGAGTAAATTAGACAGGAGGCAATCCAATAAAGAGATGAGATAGATACCAGCACTAGGAACCAACTGCTTCTGCAATACCATTTTGTCAAAGTTAATTTTATACATCTTTGTTATTTTCTTTATGATAGAAAATGCCAGTATTTACCTCCATGATATGGAGAAATCTATCTTCAGAGGGTGGATGTGTTGCCTGCAAAATCCGCCAGATGTGCTGGGTCTCATCAAGAGATACTTCTAAGAGATCTCCTATCATCATTAGATCTTCTAGCTGGGATTTGGCTCCAGAAGACAGTTCAAGCACAGGAGGCTCCAAACTGCGAGGAACTAAAGGGCTTTTACGGGGTTGCTTTCTTGGGGTGTTAGAACCTTTCAAAAAAAAGAAAAGGAAAAAAATGTTTAAGATTAAAGGACAAAACAAACAAATGTACTGATTTACCTTTAGCATAACAGGAAGCATAAAAAGGACTATAATTTTGATTTCTCAAAAAATTCAGTTTTCTATTAGTTGATGGCCTTATTGTCATCAATTTAGACAGGTAAAACATTAAATCATTTAAAAGTTTTAACACCCTAAAGAAACTCAGAATCTGTAGTCATTACCCAGATATCATTAAATATTTATTTGGAGTATATCTTAGGCGAGAACAACCAGACCACTTGTGTACAGTTCAAAATTAGTTACTTTATGGCATCTGCAATTCATAAGAATCTCCTTAGGCTGGTAGCTTAAGCCTGGGAAATACTGAATAAGCCTCAAGGCATTAAGGGGGCCAGACCTTGCCCTATTATATTTACATGACGATTCTATACTAATTCCCAGTGAGTTTTCCTCCTACTTTGGACAGATATTCTCCAACACTACATACCCTAAGACCCCAGAGATATATACAACTTCTGAAACCTTCAAAAATTGCTAACCAGTTACTGTTTTGCACATGACAGAAACAGAACGTGATTAAATACTAGTCCTATTCATTTTTTAAAAATGATTTGGAAGATGTTTCAATGACCATTGTCTATTATTCATCCATTTTAACTCATAAAGATAATTACATCTTTTTTCAGATTCATGTAGAACCCTAGGAAAATATATGACTGTAGTATTTAACAGTGAAGAATACTATGCTTATATGGCATGCAAAATACTCTATCAATTGTATCTCTGCAGTATCACATCTATCAATCTGTAAATGAGGTTAATCAAGTTTTCATCTTGGTGCCACCAACTAATTTTTGGAGTATAGCCCCAGTGTGCTTAATTTGTTAATTTTAATTAATTTGAGGGGGGGAATTGAGCAGCTTATAAATAGCAATAACAAATAAATTGGACTGTAGGATATTGTATTACAGTGGTGCCTCACAAGACGAGATTAATTTGTTCCGGGAGAACACTCTTTTAATGCGAAATGCTCGTAAAGAGAAACGCAGTTTCCCATAGGAAACAATGGAAAGTCAGATAATCCGTTC
>JANHZU010001318.1:205782-221198 GCA_032468055.1 Acrochordus granulatus
CTCAGATATGCAGACGATACCACTCTAATGGCAGAAAGTGAAGAGGAGCTAAAGAGCCTCTTGATGAGGGTGAAAGAAGAGAGTTCAAACAGTGGCTTGAAACCCAACATTAAAAAAACTAAGATAATGGCAACCAGTTCCATCATTTCCTGGCAAAGAGAATGGGAAGAAATGGAAACAGTGACAGATTTTACTTTCTTGGGCTCCAAGGTCACTGCAGCTGGTGACTGCACCCATGAAATTAAAAGATGCTTGCTCCTTGGGAAGAAAGCTATGGCAAACCTGGATATTAAATATTAAAAAGCAGGGAAATCCCCTTTCTGACAAAGGTCCGCGTAGTCAAGGCTATGGTTTTCCCAGTAGTAATGTGTGGCTGTGAGATTTGGATCTTTGGGAAGGCTGAACATTGACAAATCGATGCCTTCAAATTGTAGGACCTTTGAAAGTCCCTTGGACTGCAAGGAGATCAAACCAGTCAATCCTAAAGGATACTGAAGCTGAAGCTCAAATACTTTGGCCACATAATGCAGAGAGGACTCATTAGTAAAGACTGGGAAAGATTGAAGACAAAAGCAGAAGGGGACGGCAGAGGATGAGATGGTTAGATAAGCACAATAAGTGCAATGAGTGTGGGCGGACTCCAGGAAGCAATGCAGGACAGGGAGGCCTAGTGTATGGCAGTCCCCAGGGTCGCAAAGACTTGGACATGACTGTGTGACTGAACAACAATAAATTATTAATGGACACATTTTTATTTATCCCAAGTGGGATTTAACTTCCAAATGGATGGAGTAACCCCTACATACCAACCCAATTGTCATATCTCACAACCGAAAGAAAAATTGCAAAATTTCAAGTTCCTAAATTTTGGACCAAAGAGAATATTATTTTAAACTGTTTTTGATCCATTATCTGTAAATATTTATCACAATATTATGATTGCGATCAACATAAATATTGTTTGATGTGTGGACAAAGTATCTGTCAGGTGAATGCAATTTAGTTTCCCTTTATTGAAGTGTAATCAATATATCATTTTTTATTGACCAGAAAAATTATTAGTAACAATCTTGGTTATACTAGGTGCATACAAACCCAGTCAGCAGTACAAAAATTCACAGCTTCAGCAAAATTGTAGCCTTGATTAAATCCAGAATGATAGGCACGGGGGAAAGTCACAACAAATTCACCAGCACACTGATTGGTCCGGTACACCTAATTACAAGAAATAAGAAATGTGAAGAAAAAAAATACAATCATTGCACAAATAACACTATCTCCAAAGTAAAATTAAACAACTAGCAAAACTGCAAACAAATTGTTATTTATTATGCTATTTTTTGTTAATGTTATTATCTTGGATGTCCTTACTCTTTAGGAAAAAAAGGATAGTAGACTAGAGATCACTGCTTAATTTATAAGTGTGCTCATTCAGCTAGAAAGAGGATAAAAAAAGCTGGCAACTGCATATCTTGGGTGGCAACAAACAGCCAGAAGCAAATCACCAATTTGCCTGCTGACTGGGAATGGCCACAGCTTCTGCAACACTCATGAGCAGGCAAAATCTACTTTGTGGAAGCCATTTATTCTGATCAGTTGTTTTTTAGAAGTTACATTTGACAAGGAAATCTAGCTTGTGTTTTAACTTTTCCCATATCACCTGCACATCATCTCTTCCTGTACTTCCCCAAGTATTTCAGAGCATCTATTCAGCAGACAATTACTTCAGCTGACACAAATTACAAAAGAGGCTCCATTTCATTTTTATATGTGTTTTAAATCCCATTCCATGGATTTCTAAAGAAATATTCTTCCTCTATCTGGAAGTGAAATCCTACCTAAATGTTTAAAAATGTTGGAATGCAGCATATATTATTTGGTCCCAACATAGAATAGAGAGACCATTGATAAATTACGAAGTAGATTTGAATATCGTTTAACAGTTGGCAACACTTTTTAATTCCAGAATATGCTTATTTTAAAAAAGATTGATAATTATATATCTACATTATGTGCCCATACTTTTTCTGAAATCTTTTATGTGTTATTTTTTTAAAAGAGTCAACTTTAGTTATACTAAAGCAATTTATTGTACAGTTATCTGACCCAATTTATAAATGAATCAGCAACATTAGTGTGAATTGCAATTTCTTCAAAACCTGAACTTCCATTTTTTTTACAGAATACTACATGGTCACAACAATCACACCTACATAATTGAAAATGAAAACTATCACCTCAGCTGCTACAAATATTATTTAAATATTTGTATCCTATATTTCTGCTAAAAAGATTCACAGTGGCTAACTAATCTTTAACATGCACAAACAAAAATCTGGCGTCATGAGACTCAATGCTCAAAAGACATCATTTAACATTGTCATCAACTAGGCAAGCCTAATAACTAATTTAAAATATCTTAATGAGCAAGCAGTCTTGGTCTAGTGGTTAAGGCACCAGGCTAGAAACCGGGAGACTGTGAGTTCTACTCCAACCTTAGCCATGAAAGCCAGCTGGATAACCTTGGACCAGTCACTCTCTCTCAGCCAACTGACCTCACAGGGTTGTTGTGGGGAAAATAAGAGGACGAAGATGTGTTGGATAAGTTCACTGCCTTGTGTTGTTTGTAAAAATAAGGAATATAAATAAAATAAATACATTGGAACCCTGGATTGAGGGCATAATTTGTTCCAGAAAAATGCTCTTAATCCAGAATGCTCTTATAGCAAAGCAAAGTTTCCCATAGGAAACAATGTAAGGTTCGATAATCTGTTCCACACCCCAAAAATATTCATAAAAAAATCATTTTTCACCTGAATTTTATGTAGAAATGAAGTAACAATGATTAATATACAATATAAAGTAGAAATAGAACAAATTAACCAGTATTTTGAGTTCAAAAACAATCTTGGGTGGCATGAGGCAGATGAGGTTGGAGAGGAGGAAGAGGGTTATTGCTTGGAAGGAGAATCTGCAACCTGAATCTCGTGAGTTCTTTCTCTTGGATGCTTTCCGCAAACAGTACCAGTTTCACTCAATTTACACTTTTGGGATTCAGTGTCCTCTTTTGTCTTCCTGGAATGTTTTTTCTTTTGGTCAAGTTTAACAAGAAACCTATCTAATGACACTTGCTTTTGCCTCTGTTTGAGGATTTTGTGGAAATGTGACATTACATTGTCATTAAACAGATTTGTCATTCGCACTGCTACAGCCTTATTCAGATGGTGCTTTTCTACAAAATTTTGCACTGTTTCCCACATTTCGCGCACCTCCCTAATCTCATTTGAAGTGAGGGATCCCTCTGACTGTTCCTCCTCCTCAGATGAGATCTCTACAACCTCTTGCTGTTGCTTGAGATGCAGATCCATCAGTTCGTCCTTAGTCCGCATTGCAGTCTCTTCTTCTGTGATATAGGTCCTCTTCAGCATCTTTTTCCAGAAGAGACCTGTCTCATTGCAGTTAAAAACTTGCTATGGCAGGTAACCCTTGGAAGTCACAGAATTTCCGAACTCTGCTGTGAACGCCTCTGCTGCCTTAGCATCTGGGCTTGCTGCCTCTCCATGCCTCAGAACACTATGGATGCCACTTCTCCTCTTAAAATTATCGAACCATTCCCAGCTCGCCTTGAAATCTGCTGCTTCTTCTGTTGACATACCTGGTGACTTTGCTATGAGATCCGCGTACATTGCCCTTGCCTTCTCACAGATCATGTTCTCAGTCACAGCATCACCTGCTAATTGCTTTTTGTTGAACCACACAAGAAGCAACTTTTCTACATCTTCCAGAACATGCGGACTTTGCTTGGTTATTCTCATGACTCCTCTTGCTGGATCTAGCCCATTTATCTCTTCTTTTTCAGGATGGTGCAAATCGTTGACATCAGCTTGCTATACATTCTTGCAAGGTCAGCCATGCGCACACCACGGTTGTGCCTCTCAATTATTTCCTTCTTCAGGTCTACCACAATCATCTCCTTCTTCTTACCACCTTCTTTCTTTACACACTTCTTCTTCACGGGGCTTCCCACACACACATGTGGTTATAGTACAGCACACATAAACATGCACAATAGCGTAAAATGCACATGGCAGCGTCAACAGAAGTCTTGTGCAGACGCTGCCTGAACAAGAGATACAGAGTACACTGACTGAGGACGTGTAGGTTATTGTGCGATGCTTATCTTGCAAGTTTTTACTCATTAACCAAATTAAATTTTATTAAAAGTTTTTGCTTATCTCGTGGAATACTCGTTAACCGCGGTACTCATAATCAGAGGTTCCACTGTATAAAGGTTTCCCCTGTCAGTTGTGGCCGACTCTAGGGGGCAGTGCTCATCTTCAATTCACAGCCAAGGGAGCCAGCATTTGTCAAAAGACATCTCCATGGTCATGTGGCAAGCATGACTACATGTCAAGGGGCACAGTTACCTTTCCCACCAAATTAGGCAGTATCTATTTATCTACTTGCATTTTTACATGCTTTCGAACTGATAAGTTGGTAGGAGCTGGAGCAAGTAACGGGAGCTTACCCCCTTATGTGGTGACACTTGGGTCTCAAACTGCCGAGCTGCCAACCTTCCAGCCAACAAGCCCAATATCTTAACAATTCAGCCACCATCCCTTTTAATCAATATGGGGGGAGATAATTCTTCACTTTTGGTGATGCTTAAAAAAATATGTATTTTTAGCATTCCTGAATAAATATAACCTAAAACATGATCTGTTTTCCACACAAGTCCTAAAACTAGATAAGAGAACCTAATTAAACAAACTAGTCAAACAAGTTATACTTGTCCATTTACTCACTGATTCAAAGCTTTATTTAGTTTTGGGAGCCAAGCGGCTTCCAGTAAAGCATACTGTACCAATTTAATCTTTATAAAATGAAAACATGTACAGTATTTTCAATTTAATGCACTAACAGGGAGAATAGGTACCTGTTAAAGTAGAATTCTGTAAAATTTTAAAGATTTTAGACATACACAAAATGACGAATGGAATTTTGGGCATGCATAGAATCATATATCATATGAACCAATTTTGTCTGTTGTATGCAATGTCTATTAAAGTATTATGGCCAGATCCACCCTCTCTAAAGAAAGGTACACTATTCTCTGAAACAGCTTGAAAAATGAAATCACTATAAAACAGTGTGTTTGATTCTAACCCTGAAGGGCAATACAGATAAAAGTACTGAAAGGCAAAGAGTTGTTCAGAAAACAACAGTTACAGAATGCCCATAAGTGGATCTACCAAGGCACTCTTTATCTAGTTCATGATGTGAAGATGCACTGAAATGTTTAAACAATTACCTTATTCTGTGGGGTAGAAGTTGTTAAACTTATAAAGATTCCACATTACTTACCGGCACACCATGTTCCATGAGAATATTGGGATTCATGATGGTGACTAACTGGTGCAAAAGATCTGGTTGTGTCTCAAACAGCTCTGGAGCTAGTTCTCGCATAACTTCCTCTAGTTGTTCTGCTGCATGGGAAGGTACTCCATACCATGTCTTTGGTTCCCCCCTATAATCCATTATGCAAAAAAAAAAGTATAAAGCATGTTCTACTGAAACTTCCAACTGCAACCACAAATACAAGCAAATATATTTTAAAAACAACACTGCAACCTAACTAAAAACAAGATGCTTCAGGTCAAGGGTTGACAACTTGTTCATTAGTTTCCTGCAAGGACTT
Organism: Acrochordus granulatus; assembly: GCA_032468055.1. NCBI lineage: Eukaryota > Metazoa > Chordata > Lepidosauria > Squamata > Acrochordidae > Acrochordus > Acrochordus granulatus. Next base: position 211,481 of record JANHZU010001318.1, read on the forward strand.
GAGAAATAAAGCTGTAACAATTTTCTGTAATTTAACTGCACACTAACCAAATTATATAAAATGATAATTATTCAACAGACAACATTTACTCTGCACATCTGAAAAGCAACATTGTCCTTCCCATGTATTTGATATATCTTCCAGCTTAGATATATATATTTATTAAATGTATATGTACTTTCTCTTATGAACCATTTTTTCTCTTATAGACTATCAATAGTTTTAATATACAACATTACTAGATGTATCCCTTTTCATACATTAGACTGGACTAAATCTAGTGATAAGCAACTGTGCAGATTGTGGAGGTTATAATTTTAACTACACATGGAGGATCAGAGGCAATCTACCCCTGGCACATAGTGTGATGTGGGACATAGGAATATATACAAGACCTATATACTTATATTCCCAGCTGCTTGAACAAATCATACTTAAGAGCATGAACATTTGCAGAACAGCAATAAAATGGGAGCCCAACTTTGGATAGTAGTATAAGTAAAATCAGATTTAATTTCCAGGGTTCTTACTGATTTTTCCACAATACACATAAACATATTTGCAAGCATTAGCAGTTAGCAATATGTCTTCTGTGCACGCATATCCACTTATACACTGTATTCATACACTTGAGGCAAATGCTGTTCTTTAATCCTTTGCAAAGAACTGATTTACACTTTGCTGAAAAAAATAAGAAACAATGCCAATCCTTATCATTAGGAGCATTTACAGACATATCTCCCACATGCTCCATACCAATGCAGGTAATTGATGGAATAACTCCAGTGATCTTCAATGTGCCAACAGAAAGAAGAAAAGCACATTCCCACATAAAGCCAAGGCACTTTCATGCCAGAAATGTCAGCATTGATGTGTGCAAGGACAGACTGGTCCAGGACCGGCATGTTATTAAGATTCCAACCAGAAAGAGCATATTCCTGTCAACAAAAAGAGCAAAATCCATTAAAAAGTGATCAGGAAGAAATCAATATACCACTCAAAACCACAACAAACATTTCACACTTTTTAAGATTTATACTGCACAGTTGTATCATAATGTTCTGCCTCATTCTGAACTCTGTCTTATGGATTTAGGGCCTAGCTCCAAACCAGTTGAATACAATAAGCTATTTGAAAATATCCTACTCTCACCTCTACACTCCCTTATCCTCTGTCATGCACACTGACACTATCACTCTAACACTTATTAGTTGGCCAAAGTATGAAATCCAAAGCAGAACTACCAGTTCCCACATACTAACATGTTAATTACACTGAATTCATCCCTGATATGTGAATAACTTGCAAGCCTGCAATCATGGTCTGAAACTATGCTCAGCACTACTTGATAAAACTCAGTCAACATCAAACCTCATAAGATCCCAGCATGCTGATGCCAGATAATTACAGCCAACAGAATAACAGAAAGAATATTAAACTATATATTAAACCACTTCTCTTCTCAATACCGAAAAATACATTAAACTCAACCACTTAAGAGATTGCCTTCTGGCATGCAAAACTACACCAAGTTGAATATCCTGGCCATACCTCCTCTTCCGGCATTAGCTTGTGTCTGCCATCCTTTATAGGAAAGCCACTTCCAAAGTCTTTGGATGAGATATCAGCTCCATATTCCACAATTACATCCTCTTCAATACTGCTCACAAGTCGCCAAAATTCCTTCTCCACCAATTCTGTAGGAACCATCTGAAAAGCCCAAGAGAAACCATTAAGAGGATTTCAGGCTTTGGTTCTGAAGTTTGCAAGTGGTAATAAATTAAACCAAGCACTTATAACTTTATTAGTGTTAATTTTCTTAGCATGCATTTAAATTGTTTGCACTGTAATGTTTCTTGTAGGGACAATAATTCCAATTGATAAAAAGAGATGTAAAGAAAGCACCAGTACATTTTCCTTGAGTTTTAGGCAATTTTAATGTAATTTGGTCCTAGACTATTCTTCACAAAACGCATTGGGAATAGAAATTGAGTTCTGTAGCAGTTATTTTCATATTAACGCAGATTCATAGACTACTGTAGCAACAGTTTAGTCCAGTGTTTAAGCTGCTGGACTACAAACCAGGAGACCATGAGTTCTAGTTCACCCTTAAGCACAAAAGCTAACTGCTTGACTTTGGGCCAGTTACATTCTTTCAGCCCAACCCATCTTAAAAAAGATAATGGTTGCCACAGCAAAAACAGGAAAAAAGTTTTATATGTGCTGCCTTAACCTGCACAAAATAAAGGTGGGATATAAATCTAGTAACAACAACAAGTTCAAAGGATAAATGGGAGTCAGGAAAAACTTTGCTTTGGCAAGAAGTTTTATGAAGCTACGATAAAGCTGGATTTGGATATAAAAAAAAGTTTTCTATTTTCAAAATCTGTCAATCTGGAAAGAACTACCTCAATTTTATTTTATATGACCACAGCCATGAGCTTTTGGATACTCCTGGACATTAATAATTTATAATCAGAATGTTCAAAAACTTCAATTTTCTCTAATTTCTATAATTCTAAAAATATAACTAAATGCATTTATAAAATATATAAAATGTCAAATAAGTTATTCATAAACTTTCGACAATTTGCAGAATTTGAGGGAGTTGCTTACAAGAACATTTGGACTATATCATGTTGAATACACCTCTCAGTACAAAAGGACATACATACAATCTGCTCTCATGAAGGTATTATTAAAGTCCCGCTTACATGGACTGGCATATTGAAATAATCCGACTTGAAGTTGTCTGCCATCTCACCAAAGCTCTGGAGGGTGTACTCTCGAACAGCTTGTTCAAATCCAAAGGCTTCACGTGGTTTGTTACACTCCTAAAAGAAAAAAAGTAGCACTTATTATAGCAGATGATCTTTTACTTTTTCCTCACCAAATTTTGAGAAAAAGGAGGTTCTCATTATTTTCTACAAATGAAACAACTCTAGATTGGGATTTAAGCAAGACAGGTCAACTAGAATGTCTTAGATATATTTTTTAAAAAAATCTGAATCTTGCACTTATTGTAATGTATTATAGAAAGAATAAGAAAGATAAGAAGCAAAATAACTCAATTTGTGAGCTTTGAAGAGAGACAAATATCTACCATGGTCAGACAGCAGTACATTCATAGCTTCCTTAGTAACATTTAGAACTAAACGAAGCCCACAATTTTTTTTTCTGTTACAAGCTGAATTTAATGCCTCTCTAAGCCTCACAGAATTATTTTGCATAAGCCTCTTCTAACAGGAACTACTTCTGCTTCATTGACTATGCTAAAGCCTTTGATTGTGTGGATTACAACAAACTGTAGCAAATTCTAAAAGAGATGGGAGTACCAGACCACCTTACCTTCTCCTGAGAAACCTGTATGCTAGTCAAGAAGCAAGTTAGAACCAGACATGGAGCAAAGGATTGGTTCAAAATTGGGAAAGGAGTACAAGGCTGCACATTGTCACCCTGCTTATTTAACTTATATGCAGAGTATATCATGCAAAATGCCAAGCTGGATGAATCACCAGCTGGAATTAAGATTGCCAGGGGAAATATAAACAACCTCAGATATGCAAATGACACCAACCTAATGGCAGAAAGTGAAGAGGAACTAAAAAGCCTCTTAATGAGGGTGAAACAGGAGTGTCCAAAAGCTGGTTGAAACTCAACATTAAAAAAACCTAAGGTCATGGCAACTGGTCCCATTATGTCCTGGCAAATAGAAGGGGAAGAAATGGAAGCAGTGGCAGATTTTACCTTCTTGGGTTCTAAGATCACTACAGATGGTGACTGCAGCCATGAAATTAAAAAAGGCTTGCTCCTTGGAAGGAAAGCTCTGGCAAACTTAGTCAGCATATTAAAAAGCAGAGACATAACCTTGCCAACAAAGGTCCATATCGTCTAAGCTATGGTTTTCCCAGTTGTAATGGGAACTGGACCATAAGGAAGGCTCAGCATTGAAGAATTAATGTATTTGAATTGTGGTGCTGGATAAGACATTTGAGGGTCCCTTGGACTGCAAGGAGATCAAACCAGTTCATCCTACAAGAAATCAACCCTGATTGCTCATTGGAGGGACAGATACTGAAGCTGAAGCTCAAGTACTGTGTCCACATAAATGCAAAGAGAGGACTCATTAGAATAGACTGTGATGCTGGGAAAGATTGAAGGCAGGAGGAAATGGCAGAGGATGAGATGGTTAGATGGCATAGTCAGTGTGATGAGTGTGGGCTTGGGAAGACTCCGGGAGGCAGTGCAGGACAGGGTGGCCTGGCATACTGCGTTCCCTGGGGTCACAAAGAGTTGGACACAATTGCACAACTGAACAACTTCTAATAGGAAGAACATAAAAATAATGCACTAAATATTACATTTGTTATAAAAAGCCATAGGTTTCCTTATGCATATGTGTTTACATGTACATGAATGAAATCAGCCACGCCTTGTTCCTCTGGCAATGTAGGAGTTTTCTGCTGTGCCATATATCAGAAAAACTGTACCTCAGCAACACATTTGGGGCATCTCCAGTCACCTTTAGGAACATCGGGCAAAGGAGGTATTAAGCAAAAAGTGTGGTAGCTGTCATCACACCCATCACACAGCAGCAATTTATCCTCATTGTTTCCCCGACCACAAAACAAGCAGACATATAAATCAACCTGGAGAAAAATAAACTTCTGGTAATTTCATGACATCATACATAATCCAACAGTGATTACATCAACCCATTTTTCTCCTTTTGCACAGAGTTTTCAAAGTTTACATGGGAAATATCTGGTTCTCTACATTTTCAACAGTGATGAGGGATGGAGTTGTATATCTGTATCAACTTCCATACCAATTCTAAAGAAATCATAAATGTACTTCCTAAGCTAACTGGTGCATAAAATGGAGAGGTCAGAGACAGAAAGACAGCAGTATCTTCCAAACATTTGTTAGGACTTATCCAGGAAGTCATTTTTAAACAATCGGGGTATGTGAACCCTAATAGATTGCTTTCAACATTCCAGATATTTTGATGATAAAACACTCTTTTCCAGTCAAAAATTAGAAAATTATATCTAGGATGAAATAAAAATTCATACAATTTTCAAGTAGTAATCATTTAATGATCAGTCGTTCAACAACCGCTTGCAATTATAATAGCACTAAATGAGATTTACAACTTTTCTTGTAGTTGTAGCCATTGCAGTATCCTCACAACCATATGATCACTATTTGGGCACTTTGCAACTGCCTTGCAATTATGATGGTTGCAGCATCCCGTAGTCACATGGCCATCAATTGCAATCTTCATTGCTAAGCTTCTGACAAGCAAAATCATTTGGGGATTGCCAGTGACAATCATGTGACATCATGACTGCGCAATTTTGCCTAAGAACAGCAATCAGAAGTGCTAGAACTGCCAAAAGTCAATGTGGTCATGTGATATTGCACTTTATAACTGTATTGTTCAACAACAGAGCTGCCAGTCCCAATTACTAACCCTAACCAAGAACTACCTTATGAGATCCATGTGCAAGGGTTCTGAAATTTGGAAGGGGAATATTTTTATTTCATTTCACATCAGTTCTTGAAAGAAATATTGGTAACATACAGTAATAATGATCTAAAAGCTGTATAGCAGACAACCCTACTTGGCAATAATGCAGAATAATTTTCCCCAGCCATAAGCATAGTAATAATTAGACTTAGTACAGACACAACCTGGCAATTGCCCAATACTTTAATGGTGACCAGTATTTGTAATGTTAACATTTTTCATGTTATCAGTAATTCTTGGAAAGATAATATATAAACTAAAGTTTTAATTTGAATAAAAATTGGATTTTAAAACTATACGCTGAACTATAAATTTAATACTAGACTACTGTTTGTAAGTACAGTAATAGAGATTATTTTCCTAATTTTCAAGCAATTTTAGTAAAACATAAGCATTTTATTTTCTTGTTCCTTTACCTATATATCCTAGATAAGGAGCAATGTATCAATGACTTAACATGATGGAAAGCAAACTTACAAAATTGACAGACAGTGCCCCTTTCCGCTGCCTCATCTGCATACCAAAAGCCTCAGATCTGGTACCTTTGCGTCTCCGAGGTACATCATCTGAAAAAGAGAATGCTGTACTACAGAAATCACTAAAGTTCCTTCTGACATCTGAAATATAAAAGCCATCACAAGCAAATTATTAGACCTATGAACCCGTTTTGACTATATTAAGCAATAAATACAGGATTCATCAGTCACATGGCTGCAACAACATAGCAATTCATAAAACATTTTCCCAAGGGAATCGACAACCATTTGTCAAAGCTTCATGTTTTCTTCTCAAAGCTTTATATCTTTAAAAATGGAAATCAGAGAAATAAGAGTAGGGCAAATCTGTTATTTTCCTTAATATTATTTAATATGGAGTAATGCACAAACCAGTACTGTTTTCTTTTGCAAAGCTAGAAATCTGGGAATCACAGTTTTCAGACCAAAGCATATAAATTGATTCCAAGAAATGTGTTTTTGTTTGGATTGAGAAAATCCAATTTTAAATACAAATACAATTGCAGAGATTCTTTTTAGCCAGTAGTTGCTAGATTCCCAAGTAGAATATCCTAAGTATCCACAACCCTACACCAAGAGAATATCTTTTACCTAAGCCTTCCCAATTAAATTTAAGTCAATGTACAGTAATGTTATCTTTTCCAATTCTAATAAACTCTTGATTTACTAGATCATTCACTATTTTATGCCTCTGTAATGCCATTCTATACAATGTAAACTCTCATTCACAATTTAATATGCCCATCATTCTGTTCAACCAAGATTGTAATATTTATTAGACACTACCACACTATTCAAGTGTCTTAAAATCCTCACAATGATTTATTCTGCATTTGCTTCAAGAAATGACAAGTAATTACATACACACAATTATGCAACATGCAGTATTTGCAACTGTAAGTGAAGCTAGCAAATATTTTACAATACGAAGACTGAAAATATCCTAGTTATAACACTGTACCACTTTTTTTAAAAAAAATATTTATATCCCACCTTTATTATGTTTAGAGACCACTCAAGGTGGCGAACATATTTAACACACCTTTCTCCTCCTATTTTCCCCACAACAGCAACCCTGTGAAGTGGGTTGGGCTGAGAGTGATTAGCTCAAGGCTTTCATGGCAAAGGAACTCACAATCTCCCAGTTGCGAATCTGTTACCTTAACCACTACACCAAAATGGATCTCATATGGTTATATAATTATATGAATTATATAATAATTTATATGATAAATTATATGAACCAATGGTGATAAAATTCTGCATTGTCAAACAATAAAAACCCACAGCTAATTTGAATTGCAAATTACCTTCCTTTTCCTTTGTCCCCAATGCCAATCCCATCATCTTTGGTCCTGCTCCAAATATCTGGAGTTTCTTCAGTTCAGTATTTCTACTCATCTCTCCTGTCTCTGCCTAAAGGCAAGATTATATAAACTCACCATTAGCATTTAGGCTGAAAATAATTACTTTCCATGTTGGATGACTAAAAGTTATGATCTGGATCAAATTCAACTTTCACAGACATCTTTTTCAAGAGCAATGCTACTGAAGCACTTCAAAGAATAATCATTATATTTCTACTACCATCTTCAACATGTTTCAGACTAATGACACAAATTACCTTTCTTGGAACAGCATCCCAACTACTAATAGCAGAAGATAATTAAATTGTATATTTCTACACACCAAGACTATCCACTAAAGCATTTTTAAAAAGAAATTCCCTCAAGTGTTAGGGGGGAAAATATACTGTTTATTAAAGAAAATGTTGAAACAAACAGTAAGAATATAATTTCTTGATATTGTATTTACTATCAACCTACATTTATATCCTACTGATTTGCTTGATTTAGACTTGAAGGCACACATACTTTATCACGTACCCCATCAGTAAAAATACAACTATAGCCCATAATAAGCACCAACTGATGCATTTCTTCTGTAAGATATTCCAGTTTACAATTCCTTATACTGTGTATTCAATTGCTTTCCTTTGGACAGGTGTAAATAATTTTAACTGATTTCCTAAATAATGTTTAACATATCTTATTCTTAAGAAAATGCTGAAAATCCAAACATTGGCTCCTGATGTTGAAAAGATTATCTAATATGTGGAGCACTGGAAGATAGCAAGTAGAAAGTGAGATTCAGAAAAATCAGTTTAAAGTATTTTCATTTAATGTATAATCTGATTTTTTTCTTAATATCTGCTTAAAAGAAAAAGATTCAAAATCTGTTGTCTTTCAAACTGCACAAAGAAAAACAACATTAATAACTACATTTTTAAAAATTTTCACAAGCAGATATTGTATACATTCACAGTTACACATACAGAATTGTGTCCCTTAATGTTTTAAAATAATGTTATAATTCTGCATTGTCAAACAATAATATTTTAAAACATTAAAATAATGTTTTAAAATAATGTTATAATTCTATCCACATACCAAGTATTTCTGAAAAAAATTAATCATTTAGTTTTGAATATTCAAATTACACAAATATAACAAACAAGCTTATAAGATGCAAACTACAATAAAAATATGCACAATGTGGTAAGTACATCACTAGCAATTTTGTTCTAGGACACTATGTCCATATAACCCAGTATTGACATGATCCTGGGTATAATAGTTTTCCCATGGGTTATTAAGTAACTTTTGTTGAATGTTCAAAATACATTAAGCTAAACCTAAACAAATTACATTATAGCTTGGTGTGTGACATGCAAACCAGGTCATTTTCTGTTGTGGCTAGGGCTGCCTATCCAAGTTCTATCTACACAATTCAGTTTTAACTGAAGATAGCAAGGTCACAACTTGGCTACTTCTATTCTAAAACAAACCCAATTAAAGCTAATAGTGGCACCAACTGTATTAAGGAGTAGAAAAAATGGAAGTATGCAGATATTTTAATTATATTCTTTGGAGTGGGGGATGGGGTTACTGTTGTTTATTTTAGCTGTTTGTTTGAATTGCCTGTAAAGATATAGTGTAAATATCTATAAAAATATCAACATTTTACTATTAAGACTGTATTAATACAATTGAAAGTATTTTATTTCATACACCTTTCAAATTTGGGAACAATGGCCATTCAAATGCTAGAATAAAATGATTATCTTTAAGCCTTAACTGGTACTTTTTAAGGACTTTGCAGCTTTAAAGGACACATCTCCAAACAAATGTATCTGGCTACAGATTTATAAAATCCAGATTTAAAAAACAGAAAATATTTTAAAAATATATTTTTAACTTTAACCTTAAAAGGAAATTTAATTAGACTCTAGGGAAAACCACTCTAATCTACAAAAGTATGCCACTGGGCATTGTCTAATTAATTTAAATATCCAATTCCAAAAACAGCTGCAAAACAAGATGAACCCTGAGAATTGGTTTAAGAAGCAAACAGACCTACAATGAAAGAGTTTTAACCTTCCTGAGGAAATAAACAAGGAAAAAATACAAAACATCAGTTATTTTTTCTTAGAAATGTGAATGAAATATTGACAACAAATGTATGTAAAGTCTACATTTTGTGGTTTGCCTGTTCTTCATTTTCTTTAACTGATCATTCTATTCTTCTTACACATACAGTGGTGCCTTACAGGACGAGTAACTCACAAGGCGAGAAACCCGCAGGACGAGCAAAAAATTTAATCAGAAAA